>KV426301.1:0-29046 GCA_001632375.1 Exidia glandulosa HHB12029
GTCCGTGAGAGACGTGATTTGCTCGAACGGCTATGGGGTTTCCTCAGTATCGAATGCCTGATCTAATGTGGCACGCACCATTCCCTTCGCCCACTCGTAAACGACCTCGACCAAACCAGACTTGATTTTGTTTTCGAAGTCCTGTTCGCTGACCCTGTGCTGCAACTGCACGCGGCCGACGCGATCTGCTATCCTACGAATTGCGTCCAGGCCGCCCTGCAGCTTCTCCGGGATAACGGGCTCTACGTCCGTCTTCTCCTGGAATACGAAGCATGACAAAAGCGCGACGACCTCTTCCGGCTCGTACGCAGCTAATGTGTTTTCGAGGATGAGTTCGGTTAAGATCAGCTCGTGTGCGGTGTTGATCTGCGTTTCACCATTAACAGATGAAGGACAAGCAAGCTATGCAAGCAAACCTCGCATGCGACGCGGCCTTTCAGGACGACAGTCGAATTGTTGTCAATGAAGTTGAGCTCCTTCAGCACCTCGATGCGCGATTCGTACTCAGGCAACAGCTCCAGATTCTGGTCAGATATCTGGAGCTTCAGGTCCGCAATCTTGGCTCGCAAGACCTTCTCTCCGTGGAAAGCTTGATACTGCCGTATCGCGTCAACTCACAGCACACGCTGAAATGACACTTTACTCACGTGTGCGTCAAAGTCGCCGCAGAGTAAACACGACTTGTTTTGCAGCGATGCCGCCAGAGCATTTCGTGAGTGCAAAACGTCTTGGAAGTCTAATGCGCGAATCTTCGACCAGTCGACCTCCGGAATAGTGTCCCCAGCAGCGGTCCATTCGGCAGATACTTCGCGCAGTTGGCGCACCGCGTCGTTGACGGCGGAAACCTTTCCCCGATCTACAATACTGTCCGCGTCGACCTTAATAACCCGATTTGTGACCATCCAGATGTTGGTGACCGGGACGGTGGAGAAGTCATATTGGCCATCCTGAGCGAGCAGTACCTTCGGATTTGGTGGCCATCGTGGAGGGACGGCAAGTGGGTCGACCTCTGCCGGAGGGATTAGTACCGAAATCGAGGATCGCCTGTGACCTACCTTCTTCGCCCGCCTTGACTTCGGCTGTGGCAAGAGCAATAACGTGGTAAACGCGGACAGAGTCGATGACGCCCCCTCCTGTTACAGTTGACGGTGCACGCTTGAGCAGCACAGCGACGTTCCCCGGAAAATGCTGACGAAGAGTAAGTGCCAGAAGACGTTGAACGAGTAAGAAACGCACGCCATCTCGCAGAACGACGACGCGTCCCATTGTCATGTACTTGTCTCCGAGCACGCTCTTCATACCTAGCTCGACTAGCCGTTGGTTCTTGGCAGTGATGCTGAAGCACGCGTCGTAATATGCGTTGATATCCGGGTTACATATCTCACAGTCAAGGCGAGCAAGCGAGCGCAGCCTATCCTCATTCTAGAAGATCACGTCCGTCATACAACTTTCACCATTAGAGAGCCGCGCGCGTACCTCGAGGACCTTCTTCTGTTGGTCGGGCAGCAGGCGCTGTGTGGAGTTTTCCGAAAAGCTTCGCTTGATCATCTCTTCAACACGGAGCGCCTCGACGCGGAGAAGGTTCAAGATCATGTTGTATGTGAGTCTGAATTGCGAGACGAGGCGTGTCGGTGTGCCGAGCAACATCTTCGTCAGGTTTCCCGTCTGTGAAGCAGATCAGCATCCCATCATCGCAACATACAGCATATTGATATAGCATACGTCTGGGAGTTCATCGTTCACAACGATGATGACCACACCGGTACTGTCCAAGCCACGACGTCCCGCACGACCGGACATCTGCGTGTACTCGCCCGGGTTGAGATCACGGAAGCTGCGCCCATCGTGCTTGCGGGTGTTCGAAAAGACAACGCAGCGAGCAGGCATGTTTACACCCTGGAGGATCGGGACATATTAGAGAAACAGTAGGCGGGTGGATCGGGAAGCACGTACCATGGCAAAGGTCTCTGTGGCGAACAGGACCTTCACGAGACCGCGGGAGAACAGTATTTCGACGACCTACGAAGAACAATTAGCAACGAGACCGCCACGATACACGAACCATGGATAAGAACGGACCTCCTTGACAATTGGCAGCAAGCCGCCGTGATGTACACCAATACCACGCGACAACAAATCGCGCATCCGTGCAATCTGTGGCAGCCGCTTGTCCGAGCCTACATAGCCGTCAGCAGCTCCCACCGTGTTGGCACACGCCTAACGCACCTTTCAACCGCGCAAGTGCCTTCTCGATGACAATATGCACCTCGCTCCGTTCCGCCGCACTCCCGAGATCCAAGTTTGTGAGCGTACTCGCGTTCTCCTCACATCGCCGCTTGCTGAAGGTAAACACCACAACCGGGAGTAGATGTTTCTTCTTGAGCAGACCCAGCATGTGCACGTAGAGGTTCTTGTCCACTCCGATCGTCCGGCCAGGGCCTCCGCCACGCCCAGGACCGCCACGCCCTCCGCGAGGCGTACCGCGACCAGTAGGTCGTTGTGCCGCTGCACCGCGGGCACCGACGCGCTGGACTGGCGGCAGACCCGCAGCTTCGCGCTCTTTATCCTGTTTGCGACGTAAACCCTCGCCAGCGTCTTTGTAGCCTTGTCCGAGGAAGGTCCCTGTCGAGTCGACGATCTTGTACATATCCTTTCCGGCATAGAGGAAATGCTCGAGCGGCACGGGACGCTGTGGTGTCGAAATGACATAGATATCTTTCTTCTTCGTGCGTCTGCGTAATGTCTGTGTTAGTACACCTATTTTGAGTTTGCATCGACTTTTCGTACCCTATCCAATCAGCGAACTCTCTCGTATTGGGTACTGTGGCCGAGAGTAGGATGATGTTGACGTGGTCCGGCAACATGATGATGACTTCTTCCCAGACAACACCCCGCTACGCAGATATTAAGCAAGGGCCATGTCATATAACACCCTGTAGACGTACCTCGGCGTCGTTCACGTAGTGAACCTCGTCAAAGATGACAAACTCGACGTCGCGAATAAGGTCTGCACCCTTGTACAACATGCTCCGTAGAATTTCGGTCGTCATGATCAGGCAACTCGCTTCTGGGTTGATCTGTACGTCGCCAGTAAGGATGCCGACAGATGCAGAGGAGAAGGTCGTCTTGAAGTCGCGGAATTTCTGATTAGAGAGCGCCTTGATAGGCGACGTGTATATCGCGCTTGACACAGCGTGAGCCTGCAGTCGAAGGGCACGATGAATGATACGAACCGCGTCATGTGCTTCATAGCGAGAGCGATGGCGTATTCTGCAACTACAGTCTTGCCTGCAGATGTATGCGCCGCCACGAACACGGAATCGCCCATCTCGAGGTGGTACACGGCCTCCTTCTGAAACGTGTCGAGTTCGAATGGATACTGGAAAGTCGTCAGCTGCTGCGGGCACATACAGATCAGAGCGATGCGTACGCTGTGAGCCATGTTGGGCACGAGCTCGTGAAAGCGCGTCATAGGTCTTCGAACGTCTATAACGTGAGCCCAATCGCGCTTTTGCACGTTGACGCGGCGTGTTGGCTTGTGAGTGGACGTCGCGGCCGTGAGGTATGCGCGCTAAGACGACGATCAGAGATGTACAATGGACATCCTCTATCGAACACGCACAGATGTGGGGAGGAGCTCGTCGATCTCAGACTGCCGTTCTGTTCCTGCGGAGAGTGGTGCCTGCGCTTGCGGTCTGTACGTCGTTTCGGTAGCAGGCTGTGGCAATGACGACTTAGCCACCATCCAGAGCAGCTCTAGACCAATGAAATCACCTGTACGCGCTCAGACGTAGGTTGTCCGTCCAGGTCCATCACATCGTCGGCTTCAGCATCACCGCCGAGTCGCAAGCCGCGCTCGAAGCCTGGCGGGACGGTGCGCAAGCCAGGAATAGAGGTCGCACTCTGCCCCTTGCGCTCCTCTGCCTCTGCAAGCACGTCCTCAAGACCGCCAGGCATGTACGGCACGTAGCCAGCCTTTCCGCGCACGAAGTTCTTCGGCGGCGCCGGGGCGCGGTTGAGCGACATGGATGTGCGCGCAGACGGCGGCGGACGCGTGGCTGCCTGCACACTGATCAGAGTTGCCCATCGCGCCGGGGATCGTGCGTACCTCTGCCCAGCCTACGACGCGTCCATCGAGACCAGCGCGCGTCGGCACGAGCGTGACCTGCGGTGGCGAGGGCTCGAGCTTGAGCAGCGATGTGATATCCGTCTTGTGTTCCCAATGTCTGCAAGTTCAGGAACAGGGTTAGCATATAGATGAACACTGAATAGTACGCACATTTGGTAGGTGCTGAGCCAGTGGTCGGGCAGGACATCCTTGGGCGTGAGATAGCGATCCTCCAACTCGCGCAATATCTCGTCGCGCGACGGCACACCGTCCAGACCGAGCTCCTTGAGCAACACGTCCTTGTCCGCGTTGCCATTGTGCACAAGCTCTGCGAGCTCGCTGTAGGACCGCTCGTCGTCGGCCATGTCGCTGTGCGGACGTCCGGGAAGGAACGCGGGATCGACGCGGACTTACCGGCGCGATACACCGGAAACTGCTTGGCGGACTTTTGGATCGTCCTTCTCCAGTTCCCGATACGAGTCATGGTCCTATTGCACGGGGCCGCTGTAGTTGACTCACATGCAAGCACAGTGTATAAGTCAGTAGTACGAGGGTCCATACTCATTACAATCAACCCGCGCACTTTCCTGCCATGCCGCGCCGCAAGCCTGCCTCCATAAGGCAGAAGAGAGACAAGCTTCAACACGCACGCGCAGTCAAACGCGGCGACGAGCCCGCACCCGACGAGAAACGGGGGCCGCGGAAGCGACGCGACGTCAAACCAGCGTCAGAAACGTCGGCCAGTGTAGCGGCCGCACGCAAGCTGCAGAGCGCGTTCGGCAGGCTCGACGCTACCTTCCTCGCCGAGGCCAAGCTGCGCGCGTCGGAAGACGCACTCGTCTGGCCCATACCACGCGACCTCGCGCAGCCACCGCCAGAAGTGCTCGAATCGCAGGGCCAGCCCTTGACATGTCCCGAACGGCCAGAGGTGCGCATATTGCAACAAAATCGGACCGTACATTTGCTGAGACTCTTACAGTGGCATTACGAGGACACGAAGAGCACGATCGAGTCAAACGAGGACGCGCTCTTCAAAAAGTGGCTGTCCGAGACCGACACTGCGTTGCAGGAGTGGCTGCACCCGCCTCCTGCCAACGCAGAAGACCCAGACTCTGCATCAACTTCGACATCTGCCGCGAAGGAATGGGGTCCAAGCTACTACGAGCGCAACATTGAAGTTTGGAGACAACTGTTCGTCATCGCCGAGTATCGTTCCTCTACATCGACTCACTCCTCATCAGCTGGCGCGTCACAGAGATATCTGACATTCTCGTCGTACTTCTGGACTCGCGTCTCCCGCCCTTGCACTTCCCACCCTCGCTGCAATCATTCCTCTCGACTGTCAAGCCGCCGCGCAAGATCATCCTCGTCCTGACTAAAGCAGACATCACTGGACCCGAACACTGCGCCGCATGGACACGCTGGCTAGAGAATCGACATCCAGGCGTACGCGTCGTAACGGTGGAGAGCTATCGCCCGAAACCTATGGCGCAGGGTGCAGGCGTCGAGTCGCACATACCAGCGCAGTCGATGCAGCAATTCGTAGACGCGCTGAAGGCGACACACGCAGAGCTGACGACGCCACCTGAGACGATACGGCACGACCCTGCCAAAGTCGCTGCGTGGAAGCCGAGTGTGAAGGAGCACGTCGATTGGGATGTGCTGGTGCAACCGCATCATCGGCGCGCGACGGTCACGGACCAAGAGCCAGAGGAAGGCGAGGAGAAACGATATCTCACACTCGGACTGATTGGTGCGCTCTTTCGAGTGGCAAAGGACCAAAACGCTAACGACATGCGCTGCAGGCCAACCCAATGTTGGGAAATCATCGCTATTGAACGCACTATTCGGAGAGCACAAGGTAGTTTACTTCGACTCACGGTCTACCACATCCTCACACAACCTCGCAGGTTAAGGCATCGGAGATACCAGGCAAGACGAAGCGTTTCCAAACACTATTCTGGACACCTGGTATGTATAGTCGTCTGTATAACTCGGCGCCACTCACGTTCGCCTTCAGAAATCAGAGTATGTGACTGCCCCGGCCTCATCATGCCGAACTATACACATCTGGAGCTTCAAGTCCTCTGCGGCATTTTACCCATCTCGCGCATCCCCTCGCTTCCATCCTGCGTGCACTATACCGCACAACGTCTTCCTCTCGAGAAGATCCTGAACCTCTCGCATCCGTCTGGCGCGACTCCCGTCACGGTATTGGAAGACAAGCGCACTTGGAGACCCGGGCAGGTGGTACGCAGAGTTGCTGTTGCTCAGGGCCCGACAGAGCGAAAGTGGACGGCGATGGATATTATGACCGCGTTTGCGGAGCGGAATGGGTGGATGACGGCACAGGCGGGACGACCGGACGTTATGCGCGCTGGTAATGCTTGTGAGTCTTTTCTCCGAGGAACGATCTGATAATGGACTGTACTGAGTGCACAACGACAACGTCAGTGATGCGGGCGCTCGCTGAAGGACGCATAAGATGGGCGTTTAGGCCACCAGGCGACGAGATCGAAACGGAGACTGGTATATGGATCCCTGAGGCTCAGGTGAAGGACGAAGGGGGGTGGGATGACGGGGATAGTAACGGTGAAGAGGGCATCGATGCGTCAGAAACCGACTCAACGGAGACGTCTGCGTCGGAAAGCGGGGAAGAGGAGGACGAGAATCAAGAGGAGACGTTTGTCGCCAGTAGATTCGGCGTTTTACTGGAGGAGGATGATGTGGCGGAGGAACCAGATCCTAACGAGTCTAGCGGCCATGCGTAGTGGTGTAAAAGTAAATAGCATGATTTTGTTGCATCCGCGGTCGGACTTGTACACAGAATCTTCTTCAGCACATGCGCTTTGCGACGCGAGGGGCCTCGGAAGGGCCCTCGTTACAGTGCGACGGCCGGTGTCCCTGGCATCCTGATTTCCTTGAGCAGCGCGTTTGTTTACATTGTGCACAAGCTCTGCGAGGTCGCTGCAGGACCGCTCGCAGTCAGCGATGTGGCTGTGCAGAGTCGTACGAAAGGAACGCGGGATCGACGCGGATTTACCGGTGTGGATTATCCGCTCACTCTCAGGCCCTCCTCCCAAATGCCACCGCGCCGCAAGCCGCAAAGCGCAAAGGCGAAGAAACTCGAGCTTCAACACGCACGCGCAGTCAAACGCGGCGACGAGCCCGCGCCCCCGCCCCTCAAACCAGGCCAGAAACGCGGGCCAGTGACGCGACGCGGCGGCGCGCCAGTGCCAGCAACGTCGGCCAGTGCAGCGGCCGTGCGCAAGCTGGAGAGCGCGTTCGTCAGGCTCGACAATGATTTCCTGGCCCAAGCCAAGCTGCGCGCATCGGAGAACGCGCTCGTCAGACCTATACCACGCGACCTCGCGCTGCCGCCGCCTGAAGTGCTCGAGTCGCAGGGCAAGCCCTTGGTCTGTCCTAAACGCCCGAAGGTGCGCATCTTGCAGTGGATAGAGAGTACATTCTCTGATAGTATTACAGTGGCATTATGAAGACACGAAGAAGATGGTCGAGGCCAATGAAGAGGCGCTCTTCAAGAAGTGGCTGTCTGAGACCGACACTGCGCTGCACCAGTGGCTGCATCCACCTCCTGCTAACGCAGAAGACCCGGACTCTGTGTCTGGCTCGACTTCTGCCGCGAAGGAATGGGGACCAAGCTACTACGAGCGCAATATTGAGGTCTGGCGACAACTGTGCGTCATCACGGGGGATCGTTCCTCGACTGACTCCTCATAAGCTGGCGCGTCACAGAGATATCCGACATCCTCATCGTACTTCTGGACTCGCGTCTCCCGCCCTTGCACTTCCCACCCTCGCTGCAATCATTCCTCTCGACGGTCAAGCCGCCGCGCAAGATCATCCTCGTCCTTACTAAAGCAGACATTACGGGACCCAAACACTGCGCTGCGTGGTCACGCTGGCTAGAGAATCGACATCCCGGCGTACGCGTCGTCACAGTGGAGAGCTATCGCCCGAAACCTATGGCGCAGGGTACAGGCCGCCACCGTGTCGAGTCGCACATACCGCCGCAATCGATGCAGCAATTTGTGGATGCGCTGAAGGCGACATACGCAGAGCTGACGACACCGCCAGAGGCGATACGGCACGATCCTGCTAAAGTCGCTGCTTGGAAGCCAAGAGTCAAGGAGCACGTCGAGTGGGATGTCTTGATGCAGCCGCAAGATCAGCGCGCGTCGGTCCCGAGACGCTCAGACGACCAGGAGCCAGAGGACGATGAGGAGAAACGATATCTAACACTTGGACTGATTGGTGCGCTGATTCTACATTTAAACGAACCAGATGCTCACAACGTATGCTACAGGTCAACCCAATGTCGGGAAGTCCTCGCTACTAAACGCACTATTTGGAGAGCACAAGGTCACTCACTTACTTTGGCCCATGGTGTACAATATCCTCATTCATTCTCGCAGGTCAAGGCATCGCGCACGCCTGGCAAGACGAAGCATTTCCAAACACTCTTTTGGACACCTGGTACTGTAGTCCGCATAACGCGCTGAAGAGTGCGGCACTCACGACCGGGTTCAGAGATCAGATTATGCGACTGCCCGGGTCTCGTCATGCCCAACTACACACATCTGGAGCTTCAAGTTCTCTGCGGAATCCTGCCCATTGCACGTATTCCATCGTTACCGTCCTGCGTTCACTACACAGCGCAACGTCTCCCTCTCGAAAAGATCTTAAACCTGTCGCATCCATCCGGCGCGACGCCCGCATCGGAAGATAAGCGCACTTGGCGACCTGAGCAGCTGGCACGTAGAGCAACGCAGGGGTCGACGGAGCGAGAGTGGACTGCGATGGACATTATGACTGCGTTTGCGGAGCGGAATGGATGGATGACGGCCAAGGCGGGACGACCGGACGTCATGCGCGCTGGTAACGCTTGTGAGTCTGTCCATCTTGTTGGAAATTTTGATAGCGTACTGAGCACGCCATGACAGTGATGCGCGCGCTAGCCGAAGGGCGTATAAAGTGGGCGTTCAGGCCGCCAGGCGATGACACAGTGACAGAGACTGGTATATGGATCGCTGAGCTTCAGGCGAAGGATGAAGAGGTATGGGATGACGGAGAAAGTGACGGTGAAGAAGGCGACGACGCGTCGGAGACCGACTCGACCGAGAAGTCTACGCCAGACAGCGAAGAGGAGGAGGAGAAGCCAGCAAACACCTTTACCGCCGGGAGATTCGGCGCACTGGTAGAGGACAACGATGACGACGACAAGCGGGACGATTCCGAAGAGTCGAGCGACCAGGGATAGTGGTCATTTTTGTGTAATAGAAACCATTTTGTCGCGTCTGCGGTTCGGAGTTGCTACCCAATTCTTCCTCAACGACGAGCACATGAGCTTTGCGGTGCGACGGGCCCTCGCGCTCTCCAGCTCTACGCTCTCCCGCTCGTTCACCCTCGCACCATGCACGCGCACGCGTGTCTCTCCTATACTAGCGCATAATCTCGCGCGCGCGGGCCCGTCGGTTCTGACGCGCACATTCTTCAGCACGCCGCCTGCCGCGGCGCGTGACAAGAAAGCAAAGGCGAAGAAGGAGGCGAAGGCGCGGGCTAAGCAGCAGGCCAAGCAGCCGAAGAAGAAGGCCAGGAAGACCGTGACGACGAAGAAACGCAAAACCAAGGACACTGGCGGCGAGCGGCTGCCGCTCCAGGATGCTATCAACGTTCTTCGCGTGCGTCTCGAATTTACCTCTCTGCTAATTACTCACTCAACCTTTCAGGCCGTCGAGATAACGCGTCCAAACTCCATGTTCGAGCTCGTGATCAAGACCGAGCTCGACCGGAGTGCCGGTGGTGTCACGATCCCCAAAGGCCGTATAAACCTGCCGCGCGAGCCCAAAGAGCGCAAGAAAGACGTCATATTAGTCTTCGCAGACGGGCAGAAGGCGGACGACGCGCGCAAGGCGGGCGCAGACTACGTCGGCGGCACCGAGCTCATCGAAGATGTGCGTTTTCCATCCAACCATGAACACATTCGTTTCTCCCGCTCATTTTGCCTTTAGCTCTTGTCTGGGAAACTGAAACCCAACATTATCCTCGCCACGCCCGCCCTGATCAAACCTATTACGCCGCGGCTGGGCCGGTTCCTCGGTCCTAAAGGCCTCATGCCCTCGCCGCGTCGAGGGACCGTCACGGACGATATCCGCGGTTACATTGTTCGCACGCAGAAGTCGAACGAGTGGAAGGCCGACAAGGGCGGCGTCATTCGCGCGCCCATGGGCAAAGTCCGTTTCTACTGCCCCTTGTACGCTTGCTTACGCCTCGTAGATCGACTACCCGTCCTCGGACATAGTGGCCAACGTTCGGACGTACGTTACTGCCGTGGTCAAGGCCACGACGAAGAAGGGCCAGAACCAACAAGCGTCGGATCGCTCTGCGTTCAACCGCATGTTGCGGAAACGAGAGGGCCGCGACCAAGTCAGTGAGTACCACTTCCTCCTTAGCAGTGTTGCAACGGGCATCTGACGATGGGTGTAGAAACTGCCATCGTTCGGGTGGTGCTCAGTTCATCGCAAGGGCCTGGTATCACAATTTCTGATGCCATTGAGCAACGATGAAGGACGTAGGAGGGAAGGATTGGCTACGAGGAGTGTGGGAGCGAGTCTGTATAAATGCAATGATGCTGACTGGGGAGTGCGAGCGTGAGCGTGAGATGGGAGAGCGAGGATAGATGATCTAATGCTACAAATAAGTAACTCGATACCTCAAAGCAAAGGGAACAACAGCAAAGTATGCACTCATGATCCAAGAAACCTTCACCGGAAGCCCTCCTTGCGAATTAGGCGGCGCTCCTCGTGCTTACGATTCCGCTCCTTGTCGTCGTTCCACTTGTTGCGTCCGCCCGTTTCCTTCTTGCGCTTATAGTCGCGGATGAGCTCCAGCTCCGCCAACGCGCTCTCGTCCGGGTCGAAGTTTTTCTGTCGGTGAAGAGACCTGAAGCGCATGACGGGCGGGATCGTAGGTTCGTGCGGGAAACTATCGCCCCAACTCGACTTGCGCGCGTCGTAAAACTCCTGTTTACCCCGTGACCTCGAAATCGTCAGTCGCTGTACCGAGCCTGGTGTGCGACATTAAATTTTGGAAACGAGTATGAGTATGAGTATGGCAGACGCACCATCGCGCGTACACGCATCCATAACGATATGGCCCGCCTTCTTGAGCGGCGGCATGTTGAGTCGCGGCCAAAACATCGCCTCCTTCCTCAACGCATCTTTCAGCTCGTCCGTCTCCATCGCCGGATCCGGCGCATGCTCCGAGACGACCGCCTCCTCCTTTACAGCCTCGAACACTTGATCCTCCGTCTCCTCCATCGCCGTCACGCGTTTACTCCTCAGCCGCTCCTCCTCGCGTCGACCCACAAGACCAACGCGCCCGTACGACGTGCCCGGATCGTCCGGGCGCGGCCCACGACGGAATACAACATAGGCGTGCGAGACGCGGTCATGGTACGCCCCCGAAATGTGTTTCGTATCACGCGAGAAGGACGGAGGATCGAACGTCTGTCCGAATGAACACGCGCTCTTGAGGTCAGGGAGCATCGCGCACGGCCTATCGTGCGGACACGGCATCGCGACGTGCGACCCGGGTGTCCAAAACGGCCGTTCTTCTGCCGGCTGGTACTTTGCGTCCTGGACCTCTACGGCGCCAAGACGGAGAAGGTACTCGCGCGCCTCGGCGATGAACTCGTACCCCTCGCGTGTACCCTCCTCGATTAGGACCTGAAGCGCAATCAGCATGCATCGCACACGAGAGGGAGGAGCGCGCTCACAATGGTCGCTGCACCAGTTTGCCACATTTCGTGCAACCTATCACGACGGTCGCGCCAGCGTGCGTGTCGCGAGAGGTCGAACGCGTTGATGATCATCGTTTCAGCGGCCATTTCTGGCGTCAGGCCAGACGGTAACGCTTGGGTCAATTTGTAGTGAAAAGACGCGTTGCACCCGTATAAGTCAATGTCTGGTTACGATGTTGTGAGTATGCAGAATCGAGCGGAGAGCGAGATTGTTTTTACCCTTCGTCAAGCGGTTTCCCATTTGAATCATCTTGGGTCGCGGGTCGATGCCAAAGTAGTTTTTGACACCTAACACATCGTCTTCCGTCCAGACGGTTCTCGCTGCCCTGCACGCAATGTGAGCCGCTGTGGATATGCTATACGGCGGACGCACGTACCACAATGCTTCGCCTGAATGACAGCCTATATCTACGATATTGGTCTTTTTCAACGCGTCTCCAAAGCGCAAGTCCATCTGCTTGAAGACGTTGTAGATGGAGGAATAGTGTTGGGGCATGACGACGGCGGCGTAGGCAAGACCGTCTCTATGCGAGCGCTCGAGCGCCTGCTTTCGCGACTTGTACTCCGGATCGTCCGCGGACCATTGCGGCTCGTCTTCCTGCGGGGAGGCGCGCTCGTATATCCGCTTTGCGTCTGACCGGAGCTGGCGCTTGTCGGCCTCTGTGGCCAGCGGATTAGGGCCCGTGAGCGCGCGAAAAGCAGGAATGCGACGCGCCTTCGACGATCTCCTCCATCTGTATGATGAGAGGGAGGGGCAGGGTTATGGTCTTGGCTTTTACGCCGCCCATGTACGCGGCGGGTGCTTTGCGTTCGCGGTCGAGCGGGCCGCCCTCGTCGAGCTCTTCAAAGTCGCCGTACTCGTCTGTGGGATCAACAGCGTCGAACTGCGCGGGCTTGACACGGACCAAAAACGGATACTGGTCGCTGGCGGGCGCGGACTTGCGCATCTCGCGGCCCTTGGGACCTTTGAGCGCGTTGTCGACGTCCCTGAGCAGGAGATACAGCGACGGGTCGTTCTCCATCGTCGGGTACGGTGTGCGCTGGACCCGGTCGCGCTCGCTCTTAATGCGCTCGCTGTGGGGCTGTGCTGCATGTCTGGACGCGCAGGCTGAGAAGGAGCGCGTCGTCGCCCGGGACAGCGCTCGGAGGCTCATTCTCTCAAGACGCGAACCGGCAACTTCCGCCTCTGTCCAATGTCGCTCCTACTTCCAGGGCAGCCCATCGTCATCCCAAAAGGGCCCACGCCGCATCTCGGTCCGGGCACGTATGTCCGCGACGGCCAGCTGCGCGCGTCCCTCATCGGGGTCCCAAAATTCGACGGAGGAGTGCGTATATCCGTCCGAGTGCGCCGCGTCGTCTCACACCAACAACAGACGCTCTCACTCGCTCGCACCCGCCCACACGCACCGTCACAGGACTCGGTAGTCATCGGCACCGTCGTCCGTCTCTCGCCCGTCCAGGCAGTCCTCTCCATCACAGTCGTCGACGGCGTCCCACTCCCGCTCGGCGAGGACTTCCAGGGCGTCATCCGCGTCCAGGACGTCCGCGCAACAGAAAAGGACAAGATCAAGATCGCTGAATGTTTTCGAGGAGGCGACGTAGTCCGCGGTGTCGTCGTCAGTCCTCAATCGCTATACCGATCCACTAAAACTCACTCGCCACACCGTAGATATCGTTGGGAGATGCAAAGAACTACTTTCTTTCCACAGCCAAGAACGAGCTGGGCGTCATATTCGCCACGAGCGAAGCAGGTTCGTCTCCTTATATTTCATCCTTCCACCTTCCTATGCCGACCTATACAGGCGCACCCCTCGAACCCATCTCCTGGCAAGAAATGCGCTGCCCAAAGACCGGCCGCGTCGAGAAGCGCAAATGCGCCAAACCAGACGGCATTTAATTCTGCTCCAGCAGGAAAGACACGCGCCACGCCGTCTTCTCCAGCACGGGCTTCTCCACCTTCACCATCGCGCTCTTGTCGACGAACTCCGCACCCACCGGTGGCACCAGCCGGTCCTCCTTCCAAACCTCCTCCAACGCTGCTTCGAGTGCCTTTTCGAACGCGCCGAGCTGTCGTTGCAGCTCGATGGCAGCTTCCTCGTGCTCGCTGGACTTGAACGAGACGAGGCTTTGCAGGAGCTTGGCTGCCTCGACTGCGAAAGTACATGTCAGTGGCTGGGAAAAATTACGGAGGAGACACTGTGCGTTACATTGTACGCCGGCGAGACGTGTGACGAGCTTGGCGATGGAGGTGAGGAGGTACCGCTCCTCGTCGACCGTGCCTTTTCGGCCAGACGTCGCGCGTCGCTCGAGCTTGCGCTTCGACTTGCTTGTCCGCCTGTATTCCATGCACCCAGTTGTTTCGTCATCAGCGTCAATCATATACGCCGTTGTACCACATCTCCTCACCTGGACATTCTTGAAGACGCCCCGGACGCGCTCGTCGGTGCTTTGGTGTAGCGCGTGAATGCCGTGAACGCCGACGCATCGGTCATGACGTCCACATTATGCAGCGAGGGGTCTTCAACGCCGTAAAACTCGTCTGCCGAACAGACCCTATCAATCGGTCGACATACTGTTAGTAACGAATGTACGAACCAGGCTCCTCGTCTTTCTTGTTCTTGAGCTCCTCAAGTCGTGCGACCTGTTTCGCGAGCTGCTCGTCCATCTCCACGATACCCTCTCCCAGCTGCGTCGCGCAGTCCAGTGCCCCGGGGAGTACTATCGCCTCGAGCAGCTCAGGTCTCCGTGTTAGCGCAATCTGATGACCAACCAGTTAGTTTGACTGAGGAAAAAAAAAGAAGAGCACTCACGATGCGGACGGCTTCTGCAAACTCGTTGCCTTCCGAGAGCGCACGCACAGCGCCATCAACGTCGTCCGCATACTCCCGCAAGACAGTCGCAGCGTCGAGGTACCGCCTCTTAGACGATAGTGCATCTGCAGATGGATAGGAACATATGCTCAATTGAGCCAGTGTCCACGGGAGAGCGTTAGAATAGGAGATAGAACCTCGACGTACCTCCTACGCGGCGGCCCATGTCCAACACGTCCTCGGCCCCTTTGCCATTCGCGATGGCAAGTGCAAATAACTCGCGCCAGTTGAGTGCGCGCTCGTATGCGACCATCGCTTTGTCGGGCTTCCCGCTCACAACAAACGCTGTACACGCGAGGTAGGTTAGACTTACGTCGCGAAACAACACAGGGACACGAGAGACACTCACCAAGCGCCGCCTGGTCGAACTCGTGTCGCTCGAAGAGGTAGTCGCCATATACGTCCAGGATCGCCTATTAACACACAAACGGAAACGCAAAAGAAAACATAGATCAGCACTCACACACCCAAATCCAGCTGCACTGACCTTATGCTCTGCGGTACCGCGGGCCCACTCCGGGAGGGCGAGCGCACCAGCATACAAACGATGCTTCTCAACGAACCGTAAAGCCTCGTCGAACCGCTCGCTCCCGGCCTGCGCGAGGTGCGTGAGCGCCTTCTCGTACCGCTTGAGGTGCTCGTCGATCCTAAAGCGTTGATACGCAACGGGGAGGGCGCGCAGTTCGCGCAGGAAGGGGAGGTACTCGCGCGGATCCTGCGGGTGTGCGAATGTGTGTCAGCGCACCTGCTCGAGACAAACAGGTAGACGATGACGGTTGCGGGGTGTGCCGCTGTGTGGCAAAAAATACCATGTAGACTGCAAGTCGCATGCCGGATGGCGATGGACCGCAAGACAGCGAACAGGGAAGCAAACAGTGCAATGAAGCATCGCGACAGCCGTGCACTTACCTTTTGCGAGAACTGGGCAATGAGAAGCACGAGCGAGAAGTCGTACATCCCCAGGGCCGTGTTGAATAGCCTGTCCGCGTCGACGAGGAAGATGACGTATTTCGCAGCGTCCTCGACGAGGTCCGGATTCGTCTCTATCGTGAAGGGGGGACGCGTTAGCGATGCTCAAACCACCTCAGGGGTGGCGGACCTCGCAACCGAAGTAGCACAGCGAGCGCCGCCTCATAGTCGGGAGGACTCTTCACCACGTGCGCGGTCAGGATCGTGTTGACATATCGGACGAGGTCGCGGCTCTCGAGTTCCACGCGAATTGCGTCACAAAGCTCGGCAATGTTCTCCGGGGTCTGTTGGGATTGACTGCATTGCATACCCGTTCAGTAACGTGGTTTACCCGTAACGGTGTCCATACACGTACCCAAGACCAGCCAGTAGTAGGTTAAGGGAGTCGACCTCGTTCACCTGGTCCACAAACAGCGCGATGTTCCGCATGAACGCGCCCCGATCGTGGTCCACGAGTATATTGAGGTCTATACGATGCTTCCGACATGCCACAAAGGCCGCCCTGTAATTCTCACTGCGAGTAGCAGGGCATTAGCTAAACATGTCAATGCAATGTGCGCATTCTACGTACGCTGTCAAATCACGGCGGACTACGTCCAGAACGAGTGGTCGGGGATAGATGGTTTCCAGATTCCCTCGAGGCATTTGAAGTACGAGGCTCATCGCGCTGGGCACCGCGGTCACGACCCTCGACCCTCGTTCCACACGTCGACTGTCCGATTGCAAAGCAGCATCGTCCGTGATGTGCGCCCGAAGTTGCGTGTTGGTGACAAAGAGGGCCTCATGAGAGGTCGTCGTGTATATGAGAAATCCGGGAGTTGTCGTGAAGGAGTTGCAGTTGGTCGCAAGCGTCTTCGCGTCGTGTCCTTCGCACGCTGCAAAGAGAGAACCAGTAGGACTCAGACCAACGACAACGTCTGGAGATCCGGAAATGCACATGGCTGACGGGCAGTGCTCAGGGAGTGAACATATCGGCAACGCGAGATCGCTGTCGACATCCACTATGCCAGTTGTGAAGTCAGTGCGTTGTCGGCGAATGCGTCCAGATCCCCGCACCTTTGCATATCTCCCCTGTGGCAGACTGCCAGACCGGATATGAGTTACTTTCCAATAGTCGCCCTCCACTACCGGGCAGTGATATTACAGAACGTTCATCTGAGCCAACGCGAAGGACATGGAGTGTGTCCATGCCACCTGCGGGTGAGTTTCCGAGCGCCGAGACGATATGTGCACCGTCGTCACTGTGCCGAAGAGACACCTGACGCCAAAGTGCCTCGGAGGAGAGGGTCCATTGTTTTGCGATGGTCGGAGAGCACGGTTTGGCACCTTTGAGCACTGGGGCAGTGTTGAGGTCCCAGACAATGACCTGCCCGTGCTCCCACAAAGCGCACAAGGCGTCAGATGCGCAGCTGAATGCGATATGAATGGGCGGGCACGCTTCGGGGCTGGCCAAAGTGTAGCTTGACATTGGCGGGGGTACGTTCTGCGTCCGGAAAGGCGTCAGGTTGATTCCGGCTGCATCTTTTTTAATAACTGTGAGCAGAGTTGGGCGGGTCAACGCACCTCCGTCCACCACGGCAACCATCCCACTATCAAACGGCAGTGTCGCGCGGGATGCATACGTCTCCCAGCCAAAGCGCCGGTCGACTACAGAACCTATTGAGCAGGGTTAAGCGGTGTTGGCCCCGGCAGTATGAAGACACCAACAGGAAGTTGTGCAGAGTATCCGAAGAGGGTCTTCCGGGTGCCATGTCACCGAGGAAAATCTACTTTCGCCGTATTGCGCTGCGGACATTTCGTGCTTCAAGTACCTGCAGGGCGCCTGAGCGTCGCGGCGAGCGTATGGCCTCAACCTACCAATGATAGTTCCCCGTAGTCCAGAGCTGTACTAATTGTCTGCGTTAATAGGTGATCGTAAGGCGCATTGAGCACTTACCTGCATCACCAGACTTGCGCTCGATCCAGACAGCAAGTTTAGCAGAGTCGGACGACCACAGCAATTGCTTGACCTTGTAATCCCACTCTGGTCCGGACACAGCGCGCGATTCTCGCAGAGCAAACTCGCCATGCCGCAAGCCATTTCGTTCGAAAAACACGACGTCGTGTCGATCAGGCTTCCCTGCACCACCGCCAGGGAAGCCAAAACGCTGCGTAGACGCAATGAGAGATCCCGTTGGCCGCCAGGACAAGGAGTGTTCAAGGCCGGGCACAGGTTCTGATGTTGTCTGTAGTGCACCGAGGCGGTTGTACACGCGCAAGACTCGCCGTAGATGTACAGTACCGTCAGCCGTATGGCGCTTGTCGAGGGATGAGACGACGTAGTAGGCACCGTCTCCACGCCATGAGACACGGCACCGACAGTCATCGTCCGGGCTGATACCACCTCGCGCGGCCAGTGCTGCCTCGTCCTTCGCGCTTTGCGCTGCTGTCTTGCCAAGTGAACCATGAAACTGAGTGGTTTTAGAGCCCCAGCCAACGTTTATGGCCTCCTCTATAACGCTTCAGTATGGCATATGGACAGTCGAACGAGCCGCGCACCTTCCCCAAAGTCATCCGTCTGAATAGGCACATCTGAGAGGACTTCGAAGTCCTGCGTCATGAGCAACATTTTGCCGTCCTCTTCGCAACATGAGCAGGTAGTGAACGGAGGCGGGGCACATACGCACTCGTGATCATCACGACGAGACTTTCGTCTGGGCTCCACGCCACTGCGTCGAGCCCAGCTTCCACATCGCCGACGACATCGACCTTATGCATTTCAGTAACCCGTATATTCGCGCAGATAGTACGCACAGTCCCATGGCCATGTACAGAAACAGTAACAATTCTACCGTCCTCGAAGACGACACAGAGCGCGCGAGCTTCGGCGAGGAAGTTGAACGCAATTACGCGAGGCTCTTTGGTCGAAGCATCGACCTCATCGTCCGCAACGATCAACGCGACTTGAGTAGGATGCGTCTAGCTGGATTATTTGGGCGATATGATACCAAATTATCGCGTGAATGACGCACGGTCTTCTCGCACAACCAGATGCCCACAGTAGACGCGCCCTCGACGCGCCCACAGACATAAGACGCGTCATTTTCCACGTCTATACAGCTGGCCAATATTGTAGCGTTCTGAAGCGCATGGCTCGTGCTGGCGAGCAGAGTGAGGTTGCGCATCGCCGACTGGAAGCGAGCGCCGTGGCGCGGAGACTGATTCGAGATCTGCTTTCTTGACTCGCTCGCGCCAACTTGCACGCCGACCGCTCGCGCAATGGTTCGCCGACGTGACCCGCTCAGACCGCCCAGTGAATATTCTCTGTCGTCGATGGCGGCGTATATGACTCAATCGCATCTTATCAGCGAAACCCTTACTCGCACTCGGCCTCGAAGGCTCTGCTAACAAGATTGGGGCTGGCGTCATGCAGCATCTGCCTGACGGGACTACGGCTGTACTGTCCAACGTTCGCCATACGTATAATCCTCCCCCTGGCGAAGGCTTTCTTCCGCGCGACACTGCCGAGCATCATCGGCAATGGGTTCACAAAGTAATCAACGACGCCATCTCCAAAGCTGGCATCTCTATGCATGATCTTGACTGTATCTGTTTTACCAAAGGTCGAAAGCTCCGACTACTCTGCGTACCCGCTCTGTAACGCTTCTTCACACAGGCCCTGGAATGGGCGCTCCGCTGCAGTCAGTTGCAGTCGTCGCTCGCACGCTCTCGCTACTTTTCCGAAAGCCTCTCATCGGAGTGAACCACTGCATTGGCCGTACGCATCTCACTTCGGCCTGGCTTTCAGCCTCTAACGGTGATCCCGCTCCTCTAGATATTGAGATGGGGCGCCTCATCACAGGCGCTCAAAATCCCGTCGTGCTATACGTGTCAGGCGGCAACACGCAGGTCATCGCGTACTCCAGGCAACGGTATCGTATATTTGGAGAGACTCTCGATATAGCAGTTGGGAACTGTCTAGATCGGTTCGCCCGGGTCATCGGGCTGAGCAACGACCCTGCCCCTGGATACAATATCGAGCTTGAAGCTAAGAGGTATGCTTCGTGCTCCCATGCGCTGCACCACGTCTCAAAGTAGCAGAGGGAAACGGCTCTTACCATTGCCGTATGCGACCAAGGGCATGGACGTCTCGTTCTCCGGCCTCCTTATGGCAACCGAGGCTTACACCACAGATAAGCGCTACCGCGCTTCGTCTACTGGCGCTTCGGACGAGGAGGACATCATCACGCCGGCGGATTTGTGCTACTCGTTGCAGGAGACCGTGTTTGCTATGCTGGTAGAGATTACCGAGCGCGCGATGGCTCACATTGGCAGCAAGGAGGTTCTCATCGTAGGAGGAGTAGGCAGTCAGTGCAGAGCCTTCTCCTCAACCCTCGGATTGTCTCATGGTCCCATTGGCAGGCAACGTCAGACTCCAAGAGATGATGGGAGTTATGGCCAAAGAACGAGGCGGCCTCGTGTTTGCCATGGACGAACGGTGCGTTAGAGGATCTGCTTCTCTTGCGCAGACCTCTCACGGGCCGTGCTAAGGTTCTGCATCGATAACGGCATCATGATCGCGCAAGCTGGCCTGTTGAGCTATCGAATGGGTTTCGAAACGACCCTGGCAGACAGTACATGCAGTCAGAGGTAAGTTTGGCCTGGACCTTCGGTTTGGGTCTTACCGCTCACTGGACGCCCAAGGTTTCGGACGGATGAAGTTGCCGTAGCTTGGAGGGCGTGAACGCTCGAGCTCCGGGTGCCAATCGGCATTTACGGTCCTTGTAGTCATATCATCGAGCAAACCCCTCGACTCGCGTGTTCTTCGTGCAACATTGGGATTCAATCGACCTGCGTTGTTGTTACACTCGAGCACGTGCGCTATGCTGTGAACTCCTGATGCCACGCGAAGTTGCACTGGCAGTTGCCTACCGAAGCAACTGGATAGCCACCAAACTGTATCTGAAGATTGTCGCAGTCTGATCGAAGTGGACGACGGGAAACGTGCGCTTTGGATGGACGGCACAATTTTGTTGCGGATTCGGCGGCGGAGAATGTCAGACTATCCTCGCGCGGGACGTTTTGCACCAAGTCACAGCATCATACCATGCGCAATGACAGGGCCGCAGAAGATACACCAAATATACAGAGTAAGTGAGGCAGCACAAGGCAACCCGGCGGGAATAAGAAAAGCGTGACGAATTTTCTGTTGCTTCGCTTCTCTGTGCCGCAAACCCTCAACAAGGGCGAAAGGCGTCGACTTGCGAGGTCTCACCCACCTCGAACGCCAACGTCCAGCATGGTGGCACGTACCAGGAGCGCGTACGTGACACTGCTCACAAAGCCGTCATACCTCGCGGCGACACTCGTCCTCGAGCGCTCGCTCAGAAGCGTCGCGTCCGCGTACCCGCTTGTGGTCATGGTCACGCCGCAATTGCCAGAACAGGCAAGGGGCATTTTGCGGCGCAGAAACATCGTAATGCGCGACGTCGAGGAGCTACACCCTCCCGGTGACCGCCACCAGCTCTCAGCTGTGGACGAGCGGTTCAGAGACACCTGGACGAAGCTTCGCGCGTTCGAGTTGGTGGAATACGATGTGAGCTCTCCCCTGCATCCTTTAGCCGTCGCTTAACGCAAATCCATTCCTAACTCGCACCTTATTCCCTTAGCGCGTCGTTCTTCTCGACTCGGACATGATTGTCAAAAAAAATATGGACGAGCTCATGACGCTCGACCTGCCTATAGGCTGCATCGCGGCCGTGCACGCCTGTGCCTGTAACCCGAGGCGCTTTGCGCACTACCCGAAGGATTGGTCAGTCGGTTTCCAACTCTGCTCGGCGCCGGTGCAAAAGTTGACATCCCGTAATGAATGGTTCCGGCAGGGTCCCTGAAAACTGTGCATACACGCCACTTGAGCACCCGGCATCTGTCTCGCGTGCCTCACCGATTACAGCGAAGTCACCTCGGCCGTACAGGCTGCTCAACTCGGGGAACGTCGTCCTTCGTCCGTCCATGCAGCAGTTCGACGCGCTGACTCGCTTCCTCGCCACTTCGGAGCTCGTGTCGCGCTTCACGTTCCCTGACCAGGACCTGCTCGCCAAGGTCTACGAGGGCAAGTGGAAACCGCTCCCATACGTCTACAACGCCATGAAGGCGGTGCGTGTCGTGCACCGCAGGATGTGGAGAGACGAGGAGGTCAAGTGCCTGCACTACGCGCTTCCAGACAAGCCGTGGCACGGCTTCCCCGTCGACAACGACCCCTTCGACGATCTCCACAAGTGGTGGTGGACCGAGTTCGACGTCGTGAGGGCGGAGATGAGGTGTGACCGGTGGGATGACCTCATGTACGTCGAGCAAAACACAGCCGCTCTCGTGAGGTGCGGCCAAGCTCGACACTTCTAAAATGATCTAGGGTGCAGGTGTCCCGGTGTCTGTTTGTCTTACCAGGTGTAAAAATTCGACGATGTCGATCATTGACAATGTAGCATGGGTTGCAGTTGTAGATAGCGACCTAGCGGAAGGTGCATACAAACCATAGAGTAGAAAGCATGACAAACGCGATAGCGAGAGCTGAGCAGCAACAAAATAATGATACACTGGGGGTGGGAGCTGGTACAAGCACCGGCAAACAAGCTCAGTCATTGAGCACCGCGCACGGCGCGCGAGGGTGTTTCCTGCTGTCAGGTTGTGACCCACGTGATGGCGGGCGGGTGACCGACGGCATAGGTAAGAGAACTTTCGCAAGGCTCGACATGAGAACGTGTTGCTCTTTCTCCTCAGGGCGGAGACGCGGCAATTCGACTGCGTCGAGCACACGCCTTTTGCGCGATGATCCTCGCTGTGACTCCGAAGAGTCACTGCAAGATGATATCGGCGAGTCGACGTCAAGAGACTCTGGGCGTGGTAATGGCGTGATAGGACGGCGAGCGGCGAGGGGCGAGTGTTCAAGGACGAGGCTCTCCTCCACGATGCTGTCGTCCTCCTCGCTGCTATCATCGTCCGGCACTTGACGGCGAACCAACGCGGCAACCGCTGCAGTTGGCACCGATTCCTCGATCCGTTGACGCTTGCCCAGGACAGTGCGAGCGACGCGTGGCAATAACGGGGACTCGTCTGGCTGGATCGTATGACGCGGGTGGGCGTTGTCGAACGTAGGCATCGACGACGGTACGATGGAGTTCGACTTGCCGCTATCAAGGAAGAATGCAACATCTGCATTCGAGGACGACGACTGCGCGGGACGGCGGCGAGACGTGCGAGGTGTGCGGGGAGAAGGAGGCAATCGTCGCACGACCGTGGAAGTGGAGGCAACGGCAGCCTGCGCGGTGGTCGCACGACTGGGAAGAACTGTCGGCCTAGCCAGCCCCGCGGTCCTTTCCTCGGAAATGTCGTCGTCAATCTCCCCAACTGAGGGTCCTGGAGAAGGCGTCCGGTGAACCCAGTCCAGCTCGTCGTCCTCGATCTCAATCTCGGAGACGTCCGCGACAAGCTGAGACGCGGACTCGTGCGAAGCAGTCGTGCACTCCTCGACAGCATCCCAGCTATCGTCTTCCATTTCCTCGTCCGCCGAAGCAGGAACGGCGTCGAGAACGTGTGTATCGGAGTCGTCCACCATAGCCATGTCCACCTCGGGCCCGACAGATTCATCATCAACGGGGATATCAGCGGCCACATCGCCGGACTCGTCTAGTAGCTCCAAGAAGGGAAGGAGAGACTCAGGGCAGCAGGCGCGCAGTTGGGGTATTTCGCCGCGTACGTGTTCCCAGAACTCATGCAGAGCAGCAGGACTGTCGGGGCCGATCGGTATACGCTGCATGGTCGAGGCGAGGAATGGAGAATAGGCATCGAGGTGCGCTGGGGTCAACTTGACCTTCGTCATGGCGCCGAGGCAGTTGGTGTAGAGAGGTGTAACCTAGCACAGATGTTCAGAACTGGCAACCATGAATTTAAAGAAAGACTTACGTGTCGCGCGTATAGCCTGTCCGAGAGGGCCTTCTCAGAGTCAATGTTCCAGACAATCAATCCCTCCTGCGTCGCATCGAGGAATGGGAGGACCATGTTCGCCGGCATAGTTTGCGCAAAGCTCGAGACGTCGTAGAGCAAGTCGATGATGTCGTCCATGTCAACGCGTCGTGGCGGATACAGCTGCTCTACGATAAGTCCAATGGCCGTGAAAATACCGGTCGGTACAGGCTCCTCCTCATTGCCCGTGACCACAACAGCCTCGAGAAGATGCCGCACGATCTCGCTAAGGTTGAGCAGGCTGCAACCTTGGTCAGCCAAAACGAACTATCACAGACACAAGAAGACTCACTCGTCATCCTCGCCACCAATCAGGCCGCATATGCGGTCCAGAACAGCGTTCGCGGCGACGAAGAGACCCGCGCCACGCTCCACAGCAGTCGCGACAATGCCGTCCCACACACCCCACTCGTCCGTCGACAGCGTCCACGCACGGAAGGGGCACGAGACGAGGTACACCGCGCCGTCGTACGAGCTCGTCTCGTCCGAGTTCCATTCGCGACCGAGAGCGACCCACAACGCGCGCTTCGCGTCGACGTCCATCTCCGCGCTGCTCATCCATCCATATAGCAAGTCCTGCGTGCTCACGACTAGGAGCCCCGCCACGAACTCTGCCCAGGGGCGAAGAACGACGTCTTGGTCCTGTTCCTCTTCCTCGACAACCTCGCCTGCCGCAAGGTCGAAGTCGATCAACTCCTCAAGCAGCGCCCGCGCCAAGACACCGCATACCTCAGCGCTGAACGCCTCGCGCACGACGCGCCAGAGCTGGCAGCAGATATGCATGCGCTGTTCGGGCTTGATCTCCGGCTGGTCCGTCTTGGAGAGGCATTCGCGGAAGACGGCGACGACGCGATGTTGCGTCGCGTTGTCCGGGTCGACACGCTCGCCGTCCATTCCGTTAAGAGTTTTGGCCACGAGAAGGTTGCGCCATATGTCGAGGAGTGCTGCCTGGAAGAACGTCAGAGAGGACAAGAACGCACGATTCGGAAAAGAACACGCACCGGTACTTCATTGCTGGCACACAACTCCGTCTGGAACAGCGCTTTCTTCCAGAGGTTGCACAGATTATTCCACGCGGTGTGGACCTCAGCGTCCGTCAAGGCCCTAACAGCCGAGACGTTCACGAGCTTGACGACCTTCTGCAGCGTCGCAGCAAGCGCCGCCTGGTCAAAGTTCATCAAGTTGCCATCGAACAAGCCGGCGTATAGCAGCGCGTTCTCGGGGTTCAGCCCGCATTCGCGCTTCGCCTTCCGGTCCGTCGCCCCCGCGGTCAACTGCTGGAGGATCTCCGTCGCGAACTGGTGCGACTTGGAGCTACCGGCAAGCATATTCTGCACGACCTCGAGCGCGCGACGCACCCCGCGCGTGGAACGATCGCACAACACGGCAACGACAGTGGCAAGACCGACGGTGCCGTCTACGACCTGTCGGACGATCTTCCACGCCGCATCGCAGCTCGCGAGCTGGTTGCGCTTCTCCGTGCCGTCCTCGAGCGCGTCCGCCGCACGTTGCAGTTCCACGAAGCACCACACGAGGCAGCGCCAGACAAGCCGCCCAATCGCCTTCATATGCGGCAGCTTGTGCTTGGTGAGGTACGGCATCCATTCGAGCGTCATCTTGAGCGAGCTCTGTCGCCGGAAGAGCTGGCCGCCGCTGAGGACGACGAGCGTCGCGAACGTGCACGCGCCCCAGATCGGGCCCGTCACTTTGTTGTCGATCTCCTCCGAGCTGAGCGTAATCTTGAGCGCCGTGGAGAGCTTATCGAGCGGCTTTGTGTCCTTGCGCTCCGCAAACATTCCTTCGATGTACTTGCCCACCTGCTGCGAGATGATGGCGAAGGTGTCGCGGTACTTGGCGTTGCCGGGCTCGTCGACGTTGATGCACGTCTTGGCCATAACGAAGGCGCCGAACGCATGCACGCACTGCGTGCGAATGGACGCATTGGGCGAGAGGATCGACTGAAGGATGGACGGCAAGAGGTCGACGAACGAGTCGAGGAACTCTGCGGGTTCAGAATGAAGATGCTCTGCGACGGCCTAAACGAAAAGCAGTGAGACAAGCTGGAAACGCTCAACCACTCCGCGCTTACCTTGAGCGCGTCGGTGGCAGAACCTTTCTTGCCCTCTTTGCCGAGCTGGCCCTCGATGGCACGAGAGAACGCGTACGTGATGCGCGGTTTAGCGGCCTCGACAATTTCGATCGGTAGACGCTGGGTCTGGAGGGCGAAGATGGCGAGAGCATATGTCTTGCGGCTGTTTGGCGTCGGAATCTCTGCGCACAGGGGGATAGCGAGCAACCCGTTCAGTAGATCAGTCAGTTCCTCCTCTGTGTATGAACGTCAGTATCTAGTGCGCGAGATGGGCAGGGTATGCGTACCGTCAAAGATGTTGCAGAGTTGGGGGATCGCAAAGAGATTGGAGAGGAGACGGAGCGCGCCGTGGCAGACGCTGTAAAGGTCGCGCGCGTATCTGATCTCGAGATCGCTCATGCCGCGACGCTTGACCTCGCGGACGGGCGACGAGGACATGGGAATGTCGGGTGTGCCGAATACGTCCGGGGTGTCGCACGTATGCGTACTAGTGGAAGGTGGCGACTTGAGCGGGTCGACGAAGCAGCGACGAAGGTCGCGCGCGATGGCAAGAGCGAGCTGCGCGTGGTGTGCGTGCAGGGGCTTGAATACGGGGAAGGAGGCGAGAACCTTGTCGGGGTGGACCTTGACGCGGACGCGGGTCGCGAGCAGGTTGTAGGCCTCGCGCAGGTCGGCGTACGAGACGGAGGAGTTGTCTTTGGCGGAGTTTGCGACTGTGAGGACGGGCGAGAGCAGGTAGTGGTCGTCGTTGACGATGTCGAGGGGCTCTGGCGTAGGCTCTCGCTGGAGCTGCTGCATGGGGACGATGTATACGCTCTTTTTGAGGATGGAGCGCGTCGGGTCGCGTGTCTTTCCTGACGACGGGATGTCTCTGAGCGCGTCCGAGTAAGTGTGGTGCTGGTTGTCCCTGGACCAGGAGATGCGGTGGGCGCGCTGCGGGGTGGTCTTGAGCGGCGACGCGTCGTCGAGGGCGGCGGCGCGGGCGGGGCTGGTGGGCGGGGCGACGTTCTCCTTGTCGGCGTCGGCGGTCGACGCGCGCATCACTGACGGAGGGCGGGTCGCGAGGACGGCGTGTGAGAGGGAGAGAGACGCGTCGGAGTCGGGGGCTTTTTATTGACGTGTTTGCCCGCGACGCGTTGACCGTTCGGGACCAATTCCTCCACGTGCTTTGCTCCCGCCATGCTCCAGTCCGCCACGCACGTCGTTCTCCATCCCACGGCCGCACAGACCGTCAAGGTCCTCTCGACTACGCTCGGAAGAGACAAGATATACCGCGCTGTCCAGTACTTTGCCCGTCTCGTAAGTAATTCCTGTAACCCCGTATATTTCCTAAACCATGCCCCCAGCTTGCCTGGATCCTCCTCCAGCAGGGCAACAAGCTCGAGGCCGCGCGCTGGAACTCGCTCAAGACCCATCTCGCGCTGGGCAGAAAGCGTGCGTCCTCGTTCTGGCGCAAATGCCACACCGCACTGACGCACCGGCAGTCATGCGCCTCTTCAAGCCGCTCGAGCATTGCCAGGCCGCCCTCCGCGCCTCCCAGGCACCGCTCCTGCGCACACACCCCACAGAGCAGTACCTCGCAGTCGCCCGCCAGCTCTCCTACGCTGGCTATCTCGCCCTCGACTCGGTCGTCTGGGTCCGTCACTCGTAAATCACATGCATGCATACCCCGCTCACCCGGTCTCACTGCCAGGCAAACACGATCCGCTTCGTCAACCTCACGCCCGAGAAGAGCACCAAGTATCTCAAGCTCTCGCTGCGCTTCTGGCTGTCCGGCATCGTCTTCTCGCTCGCCCAGGGCGTGCTCAAGGTTGGCGTCACAGCATGCATAGCGTCTCAGGATGCTGAATGCTATAGGCTGGAAGACTTGCAAACGAGGCCAAGGCACTGCGCGAGAGCTCGAAGCCCGTCGCGGGCGAGAAGGACATCGCGCACGAAGTCGAGCTGGGCACCCAGCTCAAGATGCTCAAGAAGTGCACACTTTCGACCTTTGATTGCTGCACTGATGCTAACGCCGTACTCCAGGGAGCGCGCTGCCGTGCGTTACCAGATTGTCCTCGACACGCTGGATGTCTGGATCCCTGCTACCGGCCTCGCCTACGTCAACTTCAACGACGGCGTTGTTGGGTTCCTTGGGTGCGTTCTTTCTTCGTACTCCAGCGCCTGTCTTGCTCACTGCGTCGCAGTCTCGTCACCTCACTTATGGCCCTGCGCACGTCGTGGAACAACGCCCGTGTCTGAGCGTATCCGCTCTGCACACTCAGAGAGAAACATCGTCTCCTCTTCTGCCGATATCGACACTTTTATTTCCTTGTTTACTGTACCACGCCACACACTTGAATTCGACTCGAACAGACGTGAAATGCATTTGAAGATTGCAATTGTCAACGGGTTTCCGTGCCAGCGGCATAGTGACTCCGCTCATAGCTCTCTTCCTCTTATACTCACTTTAATCCCACCTACCGTATGGAAGCCTAAACGTAATGAACACTACTCGCTTGGCCATGCCTGATCCCACCGCCGTCGTCCGAAATGCTGAAAGCACGCTGGCGCTACGCGACAAAAACTACGAGCCGATATATCTATTGCCCATGACGCGTTACACGATCACCAATGCGCACAGCGCTCATTCCATGTTGCTCCTTGCTATGAACGCCCTCGCCTATATCTCCGCCACCGATCCAATCAACGAGGCGTATGCTGCCGGCGTCTACAGGACCAAGGACGACCAAGAAGAGCATTTCACCATCTTACTCTCCGGCTCCGGTTCAATTCCCACTACGACACGACAAAACGTGACAAGGGTCGTGTCTCTGCTTAGGGCTGCTGCCGAATCCGACACGCTAGTACCAGACCTCTTCGCCGAACTGACACTTGGCGGCTTCGACAAATGGCGGCGACGGGCGTATCTCGATGACGAGGCCACTTGGAACCGCCGAATCGAGGGTGTTCGCGAGGAGCTGGTTGACGGCGAACTGGCCCTGTTCAACGCCATTGTCGAGCGACTCGATGCGGTCAGGGAATACGTCGCCAACCACAGAAACTTACAGGCGGTAGACGACGCTCGCGCGTCTACTCGCTCTAAACTCCTCACCGCCGTTGCTGCACTCGATGCTATGCTCCAGCAAGAGCCTGTGCGCACACTGCTGATCCGCAAGGTCGATAACATACTACCGGGTATCGCAGT
>KV426301.1:30851-54988 GCA_001632375.1 Exidia glandulosa HHB12029
GCGTCTGCTCGCTCTAAACTCCTCGCCGCCGTTGCTGCACTCGATACAATGCTCCAGCAAGAGCCTGTGCGCACACTGCTGATCCGCAAGGTCGACGGTATGTTATCGAAACTTGTGGGCCTCCGCGAACACCTCACATTTGGACATCCGGTGCTCGATGATCGCTCGAACCAAGTATGAGCTATCGGTCAACGGAAACAGGTCTATGTAGAGGTGGTCTTACAGGCCATGTCACCAACCCCGAGTTGATGCGCGTGTAATGCGAGTTACCGTATGCGTGCAAGTACGTATCGCAGCCTGCGCAGACGAGAGACGAAATTCCGATCACCGGTATGAGGACCGCGCGTGGTGTCGTGCTGATGGCGAGGAGCAAATGCTCGAGAAGGTTGGACAGAATACGATCTTGGGCCAGTCCCCAGAAAAGTACGCGGAAAGTCTCTTGACGAGGAGGCTCAGGTACGCGGTACAGCGATAGTTTCCGAGTATATTCGAAAATCAAGTTCGAGTACGCTGGAACGACCGGCTTGTTCAGATATCCATGGCTGTCGCCCAACCTGCGAAAGAGCTACAAGGCACTTCATGAATACTTACAGATGCGGACGAACGATATTCTCACGGAGGTACTTGTCAACATTTATGAGACGCGGGAGATGGCGCAGGGTAAGCACTCTATTTTGTATACGCACTATTGGCCGACTTGTGGTCATGCAGCCTATTTGGAGAGGCAAAAGAAGAAGGAGAAGGAGGAGGCGCGTACAAATGTGATAACCTGAGCGTTGTTTCGGTCGTTCTCAGCCTCCCAGCAAATGACACTGTTCACTAGTAGTTTCGGTTTCGGCTTTACTCGTACGGCGCACCCGCGGTTCATCCGAAGGGACGCCGTCGTCGTTCGCCAGCGCGCGCGCCGCGCGACGCAAGTCTGAGCTCTCGTATGTACCCTACATGTATTATGTTTGCATCGTCCCGTGCACTATCCCCGAAGTCTGCGACATACTTATTCCAAACCCAGTTCGCTCTCGTTCCTTATGTAAGACGCCTCGCACCAAGCAAACGCTGCGTGACTGCATGCAGCATAACTCAAAGTCCAGACGGAGACCGCCAAAAAAGTCATCATCGCACCCCTTGTCACACGAAAGCAATCGTCGCGGTCATTGTATGATGCTCGACAGGTAACAGAACACACGGCAGGCGGCAGCAAGAGATTTGAGAAGAAAGGCAGGCACGTATGCGCGAGAGATCAAAAGGGAGCGACCGATACAGAATACGACGGACAAGAGCTACGGAGGTAGGAAAGGGACGACGGTGAGCGGGCGGCGGCAGCGGCAGAGTCAGTATCGAGCATCGAGTACAAGTGGTCAATCGCAAGGCCAAGGCCGTTTTCTTTCTTTCATGCGCTGCGCCCGACGCCTAGTTGAGCTCGTCGATGTCGGCGGCCTTGGGCGCGTCGTCCTTCTTCGTCTCGTCGACCTCGAAGGTCTCGACGAGGTCCGGAACGTCATCGTCATCGTCGTCGTCGTCCACGGGCGCGCCGCCTGGACGACCTTGCTGGGTCTGGATGGACTGGTAGGACTCGGCGAGCTTGCGCAGCGACGCGAGCGAGTCGGGGCCGAGCTGGTTGAGGATGCCGGGGACGAGCTCGGTGAGCTCTTTGTCCTGGCCCGCGCCGTAGATGGCGAACGTGTTGGCCGAGATGGCGGCGTGGACTGGGAGAGTCTAAGTCCAAAGTCCAAGAGCACAGCTGCGAGCGAGCGTACCCTTCGGCGCGGTGAAGTGCAGAACGTTGCCGTCCTCGCGGAACATGTTGACCTCCTCGACGCCCTGGATGGGCTGCACGTTGAGCTTCTTGAGCGCGCCCTGGAGCTTTTTGTCGTCGCCCGCGCCGTCCGGCTTGGCCTTGTGCACAATCTTACGCCGCACGGTGCCCTTGCCGCCTGCGTGCGCGCCGTCAGCCTAAATGATCGTGATTCCTGCGCGAGCCGCACCGATTCTGTTCTTGGCCGCTTGCGCCTGCAATTTTGCGACTTTTGCAGGATCCATGCTGGGCGGCGGACGGGGATTAGGGAGAAGCGGGAAAGCAAGTCTCGTTGCGGGTGAGAAAATTCTAACGGGAATTTGCCGGCGACAGGCGTGCTTAAGGTTTCGCGACTGTACAGTTATCCGCTGCCCCCCGCGTTATATACCTGCATCTATTCGCAGAAAAATACGCGCAGGGACTCTGAAAACGGGTTGCGAGGGTCCCATCGATTGGATGGAAACACCCCCGTTCTTTCGGCCGGTCCCGGCGGACTCAACGGACTTGTTCTCCGTCTCTCATGCCGCGCTCGCGTTCCCGCTCCCCGCCTCCGAGACGGCCGCGCTCGCCACCACCACCGCGTCCACGCGACGACGACAAGCACCGGGATTGGAGACGAGACTCGCCGCCCCCGCGGAGGCGCGACAATGACCGTGACCGTGAGCGCGAACGCGACCGGCGGCGCGACCATGATTACAGCAGAGACGACAGAGACCGCGACCGTGACCGCGACCGCGACAGAGACCGTAGAGCGCGCAGAGACGATGACCGTCCAAGGCGCGACGACCGTCACCGCAACCGCGACCGGGAACCGCCAGCCCGTTCGCCGCGACGCAGTCCACCGCCAAATGACGACCGGGCCCTTGTACGACGCTCTCGCTCACGCTCACGCTCCGGCGAGGAAGAGAAGCAGCCCAGTCTCGAGCCCAACTTCAAGCCCTCTGGTTTACTCGCAGCTGCGACAAAGACCGTCCAACATGCAGACGGCACGACCACCGTTCTGAAATATCACGAACCTCCAGAGGCTCGTAAACCCGTACAAGGATGGCGCCTGTACGTGTTCAAGGGGACAGAACAGATTGGTGCGTGACCGCTGTTCCATCCAGTGCGTTGACTATGCATCCTCACGTTCCCGTGCCAGACTTGTTGCATATCCACCGTCAGAGTGCGTATCTTATTGGGCGGGATCATGGGGTACGTCCAGTACGTACCACTCGTTCGCCTGCTGATACGAACAGGTCGTGGACATTCCGCTCGACCATCCATCGTGCTCGAAGCAGCACGCCGCGATCCAATATCGTTCGGTGCACGTCCAGAACGAATGGGGCGAAAAGAAGGCGGAAATCAAACCCTTCATCATCGACCTCGACTCCACGAACGGTACCAAGGTCAATGACGAGACCATCCCTCCTTCGCGGTATTATGAGCTCAAGCAATCTGACGGTTCGCGCGCCCTCCATGCTCTCCTTTTCAGTGCTATACTCACGTCCTCGATAGTCGTCAAGTTCGGCCTGTCCGTCAAGGAGTACGTTCTCCTGCACGATGATGCTGCATGAACAATCTGCATTCGCACGATGTTTACCCTGTCTACGAGGCGCCCTTTCCCGCCACACTTTCTTACGCTGTGTAGAGTACTTTCGTTTCACGGTTCAATACAGGAGTCCAATAGTGAATCGAGCAACTACTTTTTCATTGTACGATGGAGCGAACCGTGCGCGGACCAGCAGATCATAGGAAAACGAGAGACCATTCCTTCCGACATCCAGTCGAGACTAGGACAGACATTATATGGCTTTTGTGTGAGATGTGGGGCGGAGAAGATATGGAACGGGGGGACTAGAAGTACAACTGTGTCAGAGCGACGCGAATCCAAGATCATGCACATGATATCGATAAGTTGAAGTACGCGGGGGCAGGATAAGATGAAAGAACGAGAGACCGACCGACCGAGCCCGACGGCGAAAAGATAAAATATGCGTTGCAGGCGCGAGACGATGCAATAAGGAATGTCAGCCGGGACGAAGGAGCGAGCGAGCGTGAGTGCTTGTTTAGTCCGGCTTGAGCATGGTGGTGACCATGTCTGCGACGAGCAGCAGCATCTTTTCGGAGAAGATGGGACTCTCGACGAGGAGCGTCGAAGTGATGCCCAGCATGCCATCCATACTGTACGTCTCGAGGAGCGTCCCCATCTCCGTCGTACTGTGCAGCGAGATCGAGTCGCCGAGCGAGTCGACCATGCTCGGCGCGTACGGCGAGCCGAGCGCGCCAGACCCCGGCGGGGAATTGATGCCCCCAAAGTCGAACATCGAGAGACGAAGGAGCGTGAGCGCGCTCGCCATGGACTGGCTGGAGCTGCTTGCGAAGACAGAGGTAATGCTGTCGTCGATCGAGCCCATGGAGTTGAGCGTGTGCTTGCACGCGAGGGCGACAATCTGCGGATAGTGCGAGCCGGTGTCGCTGAGCAACTTGTACATTATGTCGCGTTCCTTCGCGTCGCCGTTTGCGTTGGGCAGCGTAGAGACGAGGAAGGCGGCCGCCAATACGGCTGTGCGCAGGTCGCTGACACCGAGCATATCGACCGACACCACGGGTAACGAGTCTTTACTACGAAGCCGAGCGGTCTCTGTCCACCCAGGCGCTGCATCGGCATCGTCCAGGAGACGTGCGAATGACTCCTGTGTTGTCGAGTAGGATGTGAGCGCAAGGAAGAAAGGCAACGAGTTGTCGTCGATCGGACGATGCATCCCGTCCGGGTTGTTGCGCATGTACCGCATCGTACGTGCATTGACCTGCAGAAGCGTCCGCAACAGCATCTCGGCGGAAGACCGCAAAGACCCATGGCGCACGCCGCGGAAAACAATTGAAGCGATAGAAAACGCGAACGCCGATTCAAACGAGAGGGTGAGCATGTCTTCCATGTGCGTTATGGACTCCATGAGCGGCTCCCGCGCCTCGATGAGAACGTACGCCATTCCGTGATCCTCGAAGATACCTTGTTCCTCGAGCTCCATAACGACCGCGGCCATGAGCTTCGATGCCTCGGGATACAGGACGTTGGAAGTTGAGGCGATGATACCGGCTGCCAGCCAGAACATCTGCGGGAGGTAGATCGAGTCGTGCCTGAGAATGGGGACTACGGTGGACAGCGCGCGGAGAAGAACGCATGCTTGTGCCATGTCGATGTTCTTCCCGGCGCTCAGCGTGTCACGAAGACAGCCGAGCATTTGCTCGACGAAGCCGTCGTCAACGTCGGACGTGGCCAAGCAAGCAAAGGCCAAGAACGCCCGGCTCTGGATCGCGGGCCACATGAACATCGCGCACGAAGATATCAGACTCATCCAGCGGGCTCGCCAGACGTTTGCGAGAGCTAGAAGGATACGTTAGAGTTTGGAGGTCGAAGGATATGGATTACTCACTCTCGCTCGCAGCAGCGGCTATCATGACGCGTTGGAAGAGAACCGTGAGCCCCTCGACAGAAGCTATGTGCGCCTCGGACGAGATGCGAACTGGCTCGAAGTCCTCCCCAGGCCCCGGGCGCTGGATCCCGAAGAGTAATGTAACCTCGTCGGTAAGGAATTCGTCCAGCAAGCCAGTCAGTGTTCGGGACGCCTCTGGATCATCGCAGCGAGCGAGATAGAGCGCCTGGATCATGTTGCATGCCATGCTGTGTAGAGAGGTTCGGAGCATGATGGGGCCGTGACACACGATCAAGGTCATCGCATGAACGAGTTCTGGGACGAAGAGCTGGATCTGGTACGGGAAGCTGGCATCGTTTAAGCAACTAGAGCCAACGTGTATGAGAAAGACATACCGGCCGTGATGGCAAGCAACGAGGGCGAGGCGCGTGAGTGCTGCGAGCTGATGCCATGCGCCGTCGTCGCTGAGCTGCTTCGAGTTGAGGACCGATTCCTTGGTGAAAGCCTGAAGCACACGTAAGGACGGCAAAGGGCGAGGGGCGTAGTTCGCCCACCTTTCGTAATCTTGCCAACAATTTGCCGCGCACATGTATCGACGCAAGGGAGACGAGGGTATCTGCAACGACCTCGCAGGAACGCGTTCCGATCCCTGACGTTGTCGCCGCGAATATCAGCTCGTCCAACACATAGTTGATCGTCTCCGTCTCCAGACGACTGATCTCCACCCAAACGTGGCGCTGAATGATACCGTAGACCTGGTGGTAGCTGTAAGCGACCAGGGACGTAAACGCTCGACGACAAAGTGTCACCTCTTCGTGCTTGACTGTCATCTCGAGCAACATCCGCAGCGTTTCCCGAAGTTTCGACCCAGTAGCATCGTAGTGTGGGCTGGCGGGATTGCAGAAAAGAGCGAGGTTGCGGACCCATGCTGCCACATGTTGCACAGCGGTGGGCCGCTGCTCCAGCTCGTACTTTCCTAGCGAGGTAGAGAACTCCTGCAGGAACTCCAGCGTCAAGTCTGGGAAGTGGTTCGCGAGTCGCTTGCTGAAGTCGTTGGCAATGGCAAACGGGTTTGACGGCACAAAACTGCCCGCAGGAGGCAGAAGCGGCATGTCGCGCAAGCCCAGGAAGTTGGCGACATCGTGCAACAGATTCAGCATGGCCAGTCTAAGCTCGTCATGACGATGTGACATGTTGACCAATGCCACATTGATGAGCGTGGCAGTGGTGGCCTCGACGCGAACGACCTCTTTCGAGAGCGCAGGCTGGTACTGCTTCAATCGGCCTGTCGCTGCCCGCACGGCCTGAAGCAAGTCAGCACGGAGCGAAAGGCAGTCTGTAGCCCCTTACATTGACGATGGTGGGCATAGTCTTAGACGTCAAGCTGTAAAGATGTCAGCTACTGCAAAGTTGATAACGTCGAACGTACAAGCTGGGCCGTCCATGCTGGGGTCGAATGACAAACTCGTCTTCTCCGGAGGCGCTGATACTCAGCAGTTCCCCAACCTCCTCTAGAGTGATAATCTCGGTGAACTTGCAGTTGAGGCCGGGCCAGATCTGTTGCGGGCGTTTCTAGAGGGACAATTAACATTAGACCGCAAATATTTGAAACCGTGACGCTAGCTACTCACCGAAACAATACGTATGTGCGACGCGGCCAGTTCGAACGTGACGCGCAGGGGAGGCTCCGGTACCTGATGGAACTCCAGGCCGTCAAACGTGTCTCTGAGTTCCGTGTCCATAGATGCTAATGATCGCGTTAAAGGCACAACTTCATGTTACGCGAAGACTCACAGGTCTTCGAAATGTTCTCGATATCGAGGGTAGGCATCTGCTCCCGCAAATCGAGCCAGGATGTTACGGCGACGATCGTGGTTGGACTCTCGAGACCTTCGAACTTTCAGTGGGTTGCGCAGAATTGTGCAACGAAACTCACCCCAGCAAACATAGTACAACTTCCGCAAGAAACGTTGCGCCGCGATATTCGCGTTTACAATGTACACCCCCGTCAATCTGGCGAGGAAGTCTTCCGGTATGAGTGCCAGGCAGTTCAGCCACCAAGACAGAGGGATGTCGGAGGCTGCGTTGAAACCAGAGCAGTCGACGATGATGTCGAAACGAGACCCGTGCAGGTTGACCGACTTCAAGCACTGCATAACATTAGACACCACGCGTATGAGTGCAAAGGTGCAAACCTTGAAGATGTGCGTTATCAACAGCTCGATATCGTCCGTTTCGACATTGATTCTTGACATGAAGAGTCCAAAGACAGCCTTTCCGCCCTGTTGATACTTCAGTAGGCGTAGTGACGGCATGTTCTGGCAGCAAACCTTCGTAGACGAGATTTTGACGAAGATGTCTTTTACCGAATCGACGTTGCGGTTTGTGTTGCGCTGCATGAATTCGCGGTAGGCGTTGTGTTCTCGCTGACTTTGCGGCATGAGGCGGGGAATCTCCATTGGTATGCCGATCTCCAGTAGTAACGCGGACACCGCATCCCAGGCAATCGTCCTCCGCGCTTTGTCCTCATCCAAGGGGGAGAAGGCGGGAAGTGCCATTAACTCGCGCGAGACCTTGTCGGAATGCATGTGCAGGAACCGATGCAGCATGATACCGTCCGACTCGTCGTAGGGGATGGCGATGACTGGGTCGTCCAGTTCAACGCTACTAGTCGTATCGGCCTGTGTACGTTCCATGAGCGGGGAGACAGGGAAAAGGACCATTACGAACAACAAGTGACTGGCAGAACTGCATCATCGCCATGACGTTCACATTGATGTTCTCAGTGGGCGACTTGATGCCACTGTTCAGCCTCGTGTTGTTCGCCAGTTGCTGGATGGTCTTTGCGATGAGGATGAGGCCCCTCTGGATGGCCTGGTTATCGGACGGCAAATCGACACCAATGCTCTCGGGCACAGCAAGACCAGGCGATATCACGCTGCGCGACGCTCAGACCTCATCACAGACTGTACAACTTTGCGTACCGCAGGAAGATAAACGAGATGACGGGCAAGATTTGAAGCTCTGGTGACTCGTCTGCCCTGCAAGAGGATTGAGCAACGAATATCCCGCTTGAAGCTTAGGACTTACATTGACCTATAAATGTGACTGCAAAGCTCGCGGATGACGCTGTTATAGCGGGACGTGAGAATGGGAGCAGACGATGCTTTGTGGGGCTACCTTGGGATCAGGTCAACCGCGTTGAACAAGTTGTCGAGGAACATCTGCGTGATCACTTCCAGGTTCGAGACGTTGTCGTCGAGGATGTAGTTGCCAGCTTTGAGAGGGTCGGTCTCGTACTGTGCGTCCGGGACGGATGCCATTTGCTCGATGACGGGATTTATGAGGCGGCGCAAGAACTCCTCGGACTGTAGCTTTGCGAAGGTCGACAGAAGCCTCACGCGCATGGAGTTGTTACGGAAGTGGCCCATAGAATTGCCTGCGCCGAGATAAGCGTACACCGGAGAGTGATTCTCATGAACTCACTGTTCGACTGGAGTTCCTGATCAATGACAGACTTGAGCAAAGACATCGCTGCTTTCCGCGTCGAGAAGATCCTCAGTAGGACTGATACCATCGACTCGGCTTCAGATTCAGGGCAGACTTGGCAGATTGCTAACGCAAGAAGGGGCTGCGGGTTCGTCAGAAACGCGCCCGCGCTCGTGACGAGCCTTATGCGCACCGTAGACGTCTTGACATGCTAATTCATGGGTTCAGTATCGACAAGTAGCGCACGGCAGGAGACGCACGTCACACAACAGCATTCTTGGTGTCGACTTCTCTGCCGGTTTCGAGGTGTCGAACTTCGTCCCTTGCCGCACAAGACGGGAAAATACCTCGGCGAACACTGTGCGTCGAGTAACGTCTTCATGGAAGCCAAGGGTCAAGCAGTACTTGGGCCCAACGGTATTGTTGGCGACGAGCATATTGACAAGGCCCTCGATGACGAGCTTCTTGATAGTTGCCGTATCCGACGAAGTACGCTTTCCCTTGCAAGCCATTAGTGACCACATTGCGTCGCAAAGGGAAAACTTACTCGAAGGCTGGACGTGACAGAGTGGGAGCTACGTCCGTCAATCTGTTGCGCGCCAAATGAGTGTTATCCGAGGCAGGCAAAGCAACTCCTACCTGAGGCTCGTCCTGCCCGAGCGCCACCATGAAAGTCGTGAAGTAGCGATAAAACAGCATAGACGCGATGTTGTCCGAGTCCGCGTTGTGTCCGATGGAAGGCTTGCCCTCGAGCGAACTAAGCGACTGGTTTTCGAGCAAACGTGATGCTGCTCTCAAACCGGCTATCTCGCAGTCGATGTAGAGGCGAGCCAGTGGACTCTCGCCCGACATCTGCGAGTCGATCAGCAAGGTTTTGCGCGCGGGAACTCACGTACGGCCTGTGCAGCCGCAATCCAGTCGAAGATCTTGTCCAACAGGTCCTTGCGCAGCTGGTTCTCTTGGCGGATCGGGAACATGTCGCGCTTGGAGAAGACCACCTCTACAAGTGCACAGAACTTCGTCTTGAGCCGGAATGCGGCCTCGCTGGTATCGGCGCGCGCGAGGAAGGAGACGAAGAGCAGCATGACGGCTGAACCATCGACATTAGTCGCATGTTGAGGCTGGTCTGTCCGCTCGACCAAGGACTTGAACATGCTCAAGAGCTGGTCGACGAACAGCACTCTCGCAGGGTCCCATTCGAGCTTGCCCGATGGCTGAAGCGTTGTGCCAATAGACCTGGGTTTATGTTAGTGTCTGAGTTGAACAGCAGCCGAGATGTCAGAGCGCGCACTTCTCGATCTGTGGCAGAAGCAGGATGAAGCATGCCGGGTGTAATTCGGACCCAAACGCCTCGCGAGCGGTTTCCCGGACCATGGGGTTGTCGGAGACGAGCAGTTCTCTCACAGTACCGATGAACTGGCGCATCATCTCCTTAGGCGCATGTCCGAGGTGGTGCCGACCCATGAGGAAGTCTGGAGGGAGCTTCGGGATCTCGACCTCCGAGGCGGTCAGATCCGTCATGCAGCACCCTCCAAAGGAGGCGAGGAAAAGGCAAAGATGCTGCCAATCGGCGAGAATGTCCTGCGATATAGCATGAGTATCTAGTCGCAAGGCGGACTAGGCAAAAACTCACGTCGATGGTGCGTCCGTCTGTCTCGGGAATACTACGCTTTGCATACTCCTTCGCTGACCGGATGTAATGCAACAAGCTGAACCAACGCCGGTAGCATTCCTCCCAAGCCATTATGTTGATTCCGTTGACGAAGGCGACATTTTGCAGCAGACGTCGCATGCGCTTTTGGTTGGCAAGACGGCCTGGCGGCGAGTTAGAACCATGACTCCATATCGCCCGTACTTGCGTTGACATACCTGTAATCGGGGCATCCGGATCTGCGAGCTGCTTGTACGCATACCATCGCAAGTTGACCTCTTCAGCAGACAGATAGGCGGGAGGAGCAAGAGAGTCGGAAGTCAGAATCTCCGCGGCTGCAAGTGCGCGCAAGTTGCTTGCAGCGAGCACAGTCTGGTCCATGCTGTGCGACGTCAATGCAACGAGAAGACAGATCTCTCCGGCGGCGAACGAGGGCATGCGAACGGGGCTGGACTTCCATCCGCCAATGTCCTCGACCTTTGGTACGGATCGAGGTCAGCAGCTGGAAGTCGAGACGGTTCAAAATAGGTACGCACCATTGGGTTGGCATAGGTCGGCAAGACGGCACTCATCTGCTGTACTGCAAGACCTTGGAGCGCCATGACATCTGGATTCTTCATGAACATGTCGGAAGCGAATGACAGCGTGATTGGCCTAGGAGCGCTGTTAGTACTGTATCTGATCTAAGGCTGACAGCACGCACATGCCGGCCGTCAGGTAGTATACGCCTCCTTCGTAGCACTCGTCCCCGGGTTGGAACGACAGAGCGAACATGAACAAGCCACCGAAGGTGCGGGCACCGCTCATACGCAGCATAGTCGACTCCTTGCGGAGCAAGATCTGACCTGCCTCGCGAACGAACACGCGGGTCTGGTCCTCCGTAATGCCGTAGTAAAAGAACCCGAGCTCGATGCGCCAAAGCGACATGATGGCCAACATGAGCAAGTCGCGATCGCTCGTCTGGCCATCCTGTTTGATGCGAGGCAGCTGTGACTTGAACACGGAACGACCAGATGCGTCGATTTCTTTCTTGCGGCAGGAGAGAGCCTAGAGCGGAACTTGTCGTCAGGACCGAACTTCTCACGCATAAGTGCACGTCGGCTTACACCGAATAGGTCGCGGAGAAGTGGGGTTATCTCAGGGTACAGCGCATTAAGCGGCGCCTGCCATTGCATACGCGGCGCCTGCACTCTCATGAGATAAAGGTTTCAAGGAGCATAGAAACCAGCGCACCTCGGTCGCGAGCGTAATAAGAGCGCGAACGACACAACACTTGACGCCATCGGAGCGGTTCGCAGCGAGGCACGGCAAGAAGACCGTCTCGAGCGCCATGTGCGGGTTGAACCGGTAGATAGTCACCATGGCCTCACTCATGACCTTGAGATCGATCGGCTCCGTCGTCTCGTGGAAGCCCTTGAGCGGCGGGTTCGGCGTCATGATGCGGTTCTGAGAGATAGGGTTTGTTGCTTCAGCACTCCACGCTCCCGCATCAGACGCAATCAAAACCCTCTCACCCGAATCGCCTCGGCGAGGTCCGGCGCAAGGGCGCGAATGGCGATGTTGCCTGCATTGGGTGGGATGTGAATCGCAGCGCGGCAGAGAGCGTTGTAGGATGTGATGGACGCCTCGAGTGTGCGAGTGTGCATCAGCCCGCGAGCGACATTCTCCAGGAAATGTTGAGGCTAGAAGCCAAAGCGGCGCATCAGCCCGAGACACCGGAGAAGTGCAAGCGAGAGCGTACCTTCCGCGATGACGACCTGTTGAAGAGGCTCGTGAAACCTCCTCTAGATCCTTCAGCCTGACGAATGCGCTCAGGACTGATAGAGAGGAGGGCCGAGAGGGCCGGCCACAGTTGGGGACGATTGTGCTCGTCGAGTATCTGATAGTACGCGTCGAAGACACGCTCAGGGGCTCCGCTGAGCGCTCTAGAACTCTGACTCGCTTCGCGATACTCGTCAGGGAAGATGTCGATCCAGTTCCAGATAGCCGTCCCGATTGACGCCGCCATGCGTAACTGCGACTCGCGCTTGAAGTTGTACAGCAACGATCCCACATCTACGAGTGAATGGGCGAGGGTGTCAGCGTCATCAAACCCCGACATGCCGATCGCGTACCTGAAAGCACTTGTACAAGTTTTTTGCGGTCCAACGCGCTGTTGGCTATCAAGCGGAGGTCCGTGAGGTTCGCGGACTCCTCGGTGTACTGAGACGAGAGAGAGAACAGCTGCTGGCGGAAGGCAGAGTACACAGTGCTCCAGTTACTCGCGGAAAGAAAGAACACGATGCGTCCTGCGAACTTGGCTATTTGCGTGTGCAGCGCAGCGGGCTCCTGGGCCATGGTGATGAAGGTCGGCCGGAGCGCGAAGGGCTTGTGATGTACAGCGTAAGGATCCTGCGGCGCTTTAGAGCGCGACGAGCCCGAGCTGGATCCATGGGCGGAGCCGCCAGAGCCGTTGTTGGTGCCGCCAGTGGTCGAGGGAGGTGGCGACTTGTTAGAGGTGGCGCCCGTGGGAGTCTTCTGGGGGAGTGAGGTGGTACTCGAGTTGGGCGAGTCTCCGGGCGTGATCGTCGCGACTGCCTCGATGGCCTCGAAGTCGTGGAACGAGAGCTCACCACCGCCCTGAGCGGCGCACCGGCGCAGAACGCCGGAAACGAGTTCAAGCGTCGCCTTAGCGAGGCTTCCATCCAGGACGGGCGGGTCGACCCAGGGAGTGCCGGAGGTGTGCGCAATGGTCGACGGATGGTTGCCCTGCGCGTACGGCGCGTTGCTCGAGAGACTCGTCGCGCTCCCATTCGCCGGATATCCGATGCCGAGGCACTTGTCACGATGACAGTGCCAATGGAACGTCACACAGAGGTCGAGAATCTTGATGATGAGCAGCTGAGACTGCAGCACCTGGACGAGCAGCTTGTGCTCGAGGTTGTTCTCGCGTTGCTGTGCGGGTGGCGCGGAGACATCATCGTCAGGGTCGCGTGACAGAGCGCGCCGCGGAGGACGTGAGTGACGCACCTTGTCGAGCATGGAGAGGATATCGACGAGCTGGCGCACGATCATGGACACGCCTGCGCGCGCCATTTCGACGAGAGTTTCGACCGTCTGCTTGACGGACTCATCGACCTCGATAGCGGTGAGGTCCTGACCGGAGAAAAACGGCAGCTGAGGAGCGTCACGCACACGCGATCGTCAGCACCCGACAACGCGACGCGTTTTTCGCACTAGGGAGACGCCACTCACGCTCTGCTTTACGCGCTTTACAAGCGCCTCGATGAGTCTATCCTGAAACGTGCTTGCGTGGGGCGACATCGGGGACGACGCTATAGACACGGCCGACGCTGAGGCCGACGCTGTGGCCGACTTTGGTGGGACTGGTGGGAGGGCGTTGGAGGAGCCCCGCATGCGCCTGAGCTTGGAGGACGCCTGGCTGGCGAGGCCAAACGAGGGCGCACGGCGCGCGGACTGTCCTGAGCCTGGGATCATGCCTGGGACTTGCACGAGCAGATGGAGAGCTGTTGGTGCGTCCAGGGCGCGGACGGGCCGCAGGGCATGTACAGAGGCGAAAGAAAAAGAGAGTTGCTGGGGGAACCGAGTTTTAGCGAGCCCCGTTTGATTTGTATATTGCCTCTCGCGAACGTCGGCGCGTATCACCGCGTTGTAGATCTCGTTCCCCTTCGGCGCGGCAGCAAATTCAGTCGAATTTCGCCCTTGCCCGAATGGGGCAGAATTCCACAAACGAACGCGTGCCTGACGACGGGGGCTCCTGGACCCTTGGACGTGGGAGCTCGCTACGTATCGCGGGATTGTCTTCACGACTGTCGCGCGGGATCTGTTCTCACCCGCTGAGAGGCCGGTGGCTGCTTAGACTTTGGCTTGTTCGCACGCTTGCCGTCACGAGGGATCTTGTGCGGGCGAGCTTCTAGATGATAAGATGGGCCCGACGAAGACTCGACGATCGCGGATTCAAGTGACAAGCAATCCGGTCGACGCCTCGGACAACCTCGCCCAGTTGGATGCAGCCCGCGACTGTCATGTATACGCCGGGGGTCGATACGCGTGGGTAATGCGCTGTGGCCCTGAGCTTGAAGCCACTGACGCGGACGGCGCACGTGGGCCGCGGGAGCATACTATGGAGGTCTTGCGTATATGCTGCGGGGTAAAATCGTTACGAGGATATGCCTGGCTCAGTGGCTGCGCGGGGTCTAGGTGCCAGCAAACCGGAGCGCACTGAGCTCGCGCGGTCACAGGGTACGGCACAGGATTTTGACTTAGCGTCGGACGGCGTCGACGCCCATATAATCTTGACACGTACTTACTCCGACTCGACACTCTCCTTCACACCCTCCACCAACCCTCCAAACCCACCATGAGCTACGGACTCGGCGTCGACCAGTCTGCCCACGCGCACGGCGCGACCAACGGGTCTGCGCCAGCCCTCAGCGTCGAGGCGATGTTCAAACAGATTATGGACGTCGTCTCCAAGTCGGTCAGCCAGACCGTCATTCCCTCATCCAAACGCGCTTCTGACGCGCCAGGTAGAGCGCAGAGGTCTCCGAGCTGAGGCAGGAATGCACAGACCTTCGCCAGTCCAACGCCAACCTCGAGCGCCAGCTTCGGGACGCGTTCCACGTACGAGCCGTCTACGTGTCTGGTTTCACAGCTCACACTCACCGCCCAGCGCACCAACTCGTTCAGCTACTCCCAGACCGCGCCGTCCAGCCCCAACCTGCGCGCGACCATCCGCAGCCCATTCCTGGGTCCTGCTGGCGGTCCGACGTCGATCTACGTTCCGCCGGCAGTCGACTCGGACAACCACGGACGCGAATGTCCCGACTTCTGGGCTGTCGTCCCAGCCGGCGGCGCGGGCACACGTCTCTGGCCGCTGTCGCGCGAGGCCGCCCCTAAGTTCCTGCTCGACCTCACCCTCCAGGGTCGCTCTCTCATCCAGGCCACCTGGGACCGTCTCTTGCCTCTCACGACGCCTTCTAGACTCATGGTCGTCACTGGCCGCATCCACACCGGTGCAGTTCGCGATCAGCTTCCAGACCTTTCGACAGCCAACATCTTCTCGGAGCCATCGCCAAAGGAGTCCATGGCCGCCATCGGCCTCGCCGCTGCTGTGCTCGCGAGACGCGACCCAGAAGCCGTTCTGGGCTCGTTCGCCGCGGACCATATCATTAACGGCAACGACGCCTTCATGTCCGCCGTGACCGAGGCCGTGGCCGCCGCGCGCAAGGACTTCCTCGTCACCATTGGCATCGCGCCCTCGCACCCGGCTACCGGCTTCGGCTACATTCGTCTGGGAGAGTCCCTGGGTCTGGACAACGCGCCTAACGCGCGCCGCGTGTCGCAGTTCAAGGAGAAGCCCGACGCCCGCACCGCCGCGGCCTACCTCGCCACGGGCCAGTACCGCTGGAACGGCGGCATGTTCGTGGTCAAGGCTACGTTCCTCATGACGCTCCTCCGCGAGTACATGCCGGAGCTGCACGACGGTCTGCAGACGATTGCCGACAGCTGGGACAGCGACGAGGCCACGCGCGACAAGGTGCTCGACGCGATTTGGCCCACGCTCCCAAAGATCGCAATCGACCATGCCGTAGCGGAACCCGCGGCGCTCGCGGGCAAGGTCGCGGTCGTGCCCGCCACGTTCGGCTGGGACGACGTTGGCGATTTCTCGTCGCTCGCGGACCTCATCCCCGCTGAGGCGTCCCAGCCGCGTATCCTCGGCGAAGGCTCTCTCGGTACGCATATATAGTCTCTGTTTGCATATGCGCTGGCAGCTGGCTGACTTCCGTTCCTCAGTCGTCACCGACCAGATGGCAGGAGGCATCGTCGTGCCTGCGTCGGGGAGACTCATCGCCTGTCTCGGCGTAGACGATCTCGTCATCGTCGACACGGCTGATGCATTGCTCGTCACAACTCGCGCGCGTTCGCAAGAAGTCAAGCGTCTCGTCGCCAAGTGTCGCGAGAGCGGCTTCAAAATGCTTTTGTGAGCGCATCGCGCGCGACGGCCCTTAGACAGACAGACAGAGAGGCAGACGTTCTTGAGCTTTAGACTATGGCGAGGTATAATGAGACCAGTCGTTCTTGCATTTTTTTGATTCCTACGACGGACACGTAGTCGCTGCTTCTCGTCAATGTGTTAATACTATTTGCGATCCCCACTCCTGCAACTCGAACGCAATCAGCATGTCTCGCTCCACAGCCTCATCCGCCAGTGTCTTCTGGCTCACTCCTTGCAACACACAACACCATATTCCACGCAGAGCATATGCATGTTGACCATGAGATGGGCATGAAAGTACATGAACGCGCGCAGCTACAAGACGGCTTTTCTACAGCACAATAACGACCACAGTACGAAGGCAGTGAGGAACGGAGACCGCATCAGCTCCCAATCGGCCAGTGTAATCCACCCGTCCGGCCGTTGGTCCAAGCGTGCGAGGCTTCATGTTTTGCATTGCAGCCATCGCCCCGAAGCCCGTCGTAGCATGTCGTCGAAAATGTGAAGATAGAAAGAACCGCCACAGTTGACAGAATGTAGTGTGCGCGGAGAACAAGATGGTGTGCGCTCAGAAGAGGCGGATAGGCTTGCCCATCGTCGACTTGATGTGCAGCGACTTGACGTTCTGCCAGTTCTTCTTGAGGAGGGAGACGAGGAAGTTGATGCCTACAGACAGAGGCGTTTAATACACGTTGTCGAGACTGCAGGATAAGTGAGGGGTGTAACGTACTCAACATGACGTTGGCGAGCACCTGGTCCTCGGTCATGTCGACGTGGCCGACGGCAACACCGAGGCAGAGCACCTTCTTCAGCTGGAACTTGATCGTCGAGCGAACCTCGACGAGCTTGTTGCCAAGGTCTTCACCGGGCGAGACGGGCGTCGGGAACTTGCCAGCTATAGAGCGGTCAGGGATTGGCGATGTGGAGTGCTGCAGAACTCGGTGCGCACCCTTCGAGAGACCCGGACCAAGGAGACGAGGAATCTGCTTGATGAGGGCCTCGGACGACAGGAACGCGTCGTACTTCTTGGCGAGCTTCTTGACGAGCTTCTTGTTCTTGTTGAGCCTTGCGCAGGCGTCAGTATTCCCGTCAAACAGAAAAAAAACCGGTAGAGCACACGCACTTCTTCAAGTCGTCAACGGACATGTACTCGAGGTCGATTTGCTTAGCACGGTCGATGTCGTGCGCATCGGCAAGAATGCAGATGCTCATGCGCGGGCGCGGAACGTTCGGGAGCCTGAAGTGCGCGTCAGCACAACCCTCCACAACCAGCAAAACGCAGAACGCACTTGACAGTGCCCGAGAAACGCTTGTCACGCTGCGGGTCGTAGTTCTTGAGACCAATCTGGAGCTCAATCGTCTCCACGAATTTGCGCTTTTTCTCGCCGTTCGCGTCGGTGAGGAGCTCACGGACGGAGCCTCGCACGCTTGACACTGACAGCTTAGAGCTGCACGACCGTTGTCAGAGACGCGTTCCTCGAGAAATGCGCGGACGACGGCGTACCTCATGCTTTTTTACCTGGAAGTCGTTAGTGACGGGTGGGGATGGAAAGGTGAGTTTGCTTCCGGTCAGTCCGCTTTACAGTTCTCCGATGACCGCTGACTCGGCGCCGTCGTCCTCCCAGCTTCGGAGCCGCAACAACTTGAAGACTTTCGTGGTACTCTCATGACCTGTGTATGTGTCTGTAACCGTATGATTCCGTAACATCGTCAAGTAATGCGGGAGACGACCTCACGAAGAAGAAATCGAGGGGAACCGACGTCGTGTTCGGCTAAGCTTTCCCAGTCTCAACGATCGCAAGAATTCTCTACAGATATTGAAGATTTGAGATGCGATGATTACTGATCATAACGTATACTAAACGCCGACGCAGGCGTACGAGATACATATAATACACCAGGAGACCGCGATGAACCGACATGTCAGTGAAACGGTAGGGAGTGTGGTCGAATGGGTGCTATGATTACAGAATTCCAGTGTGAAGAGTCATGCGAAGACCGTTTACTTGTGGTTCGCCATGCCTGCGGCCATACCGACCGCAAGGGCGTCGCCCGCACGGCCTGCAAGGTCGGCAGTAGGCACGAAGATAGCTTTGTTGCCAAACGCCGAGACACGCGTGATCTCCAAGCGACGCAGAGCTGCCTCACGAGCCCATGGGTCGCTAACATCACCGTCGGCCTGCAAGTCGTCAGTCCAGAGAACACGCTTCGTAAACAAGAACGCGCCTGTGCCCGAGACCGAATAGCGTCGCTCTCTGCTGCAGCTCGTACCCTCACGGCTTGAGCTTCAGCTTCAGACTGTATGCGCAAGGCCTCCGCTGCAGCCTTCGCGCGCGCAATCTCGGCGTAAGCCTGAGAGTCGGCGAGCGTGTTCTGCGACTGCGCCTTGATGCGTGCAACAGAAAGCGCGCCCTCCTCCTGCTTCACCTTATTGCTGTTCTCGCGATCGACGTTGGCAGCCTCGACCTGCGCCTGAAGCGCACGCGTCGTGAGCTTATCCATCGTGCTCGCTATATCGCCCTTGAATTGGCGGTCGATGACGGCAAGGTCCTTGAGATGGATGCCGTATTCGAGTGCGGCAAGGTGCAAGTCGTCCATCGCACGAGAGCGAAGGGCGTCGAGGAACGCGCTCTGTGGTTCCGTGCCATCGTCCATAGTGTCCTGCGGGGAGATGGACCGCTGCTTGACCATCGCGCTGTAGTCGAGGTGCGCCAAAACCTGAGTGAGGATGCTCTGCGTCTTGTCGCGCAGTGCGTCGTACGGCGTGTTGTAACCGTGCGTCGCCAACTTGAGCGGCTCAATAAGCTGGAATTTCTATTGACAAAGCGAGTGAGCACAGATACACGAAATTTTGCGAGGATTCAACTTACCAGGTAGATAGTCAAGGACACAGGGACTTGGTCGCGAGTGAAGATATCCTTGGTCGGCATTTCGATCTGGCACTCGCCACAGGTGTAAAGCCCGCGCAGCGTGATGTTGGGGTCTGTAATGTAGTGCTGGCCGGCGGCGAGCAACTCCAGATCATCACCCTTCTGAAGGATGGCACAGTTGTTCGCAGGAATATTGAGGAAAAGTGCTACAACGAAGGCCTGGTCCTTGTGCCCGACGCGCGAGTTCATGGTGACTTCGAGTGTGCTGCCGAGCACGGCGCCAGTTACGCGGTCCTATAAAGCGGTCAGGCCCCAGCATTCTACAAGAACGTCCGAGGCGCGCGTACCTTCACAACGTTGGGCAAATGAGTCTGGTCGACCACACTCAGTACGTCGTAAGTTCCGTTAATGCCATATCTGCATGAATAACGAATGAGCAACCCTGCTGCGTCTATCTCGAAGTCACATACGCGACAAAACCACCGTTGAGGACGGTGAAGACCTGGTTCTGGGGGTCGCTAATGACGGCAGCCTGGTTCTGAGACACTTGTACGACGGTGACACCGTTGAACTCAATGACCGTATCCGAAATTCCCTTCGTGCCACAGAATTGTCTCGCCCACCAATTGCGCAGTGGGAAGCCAGGGTAACGACCAGGCTTGGTTATGAACCTGTAGGTCTTGTTGAGTCCCAGACATCGAATCCGCCAGTTACAAGCAACTCACTTGGGGAGACCACCATGGTTGATGAGGCCCAATTCACCGGGGTTGATCTCGCGACCAATCCAGTCGGTAGGGGCTTTCTTGCTGAGGATGGATGGGCGCGACGCCTGTGCAGTCACCGACGCGTCAACATCACGGGAAACAGTCAAACGTCGAGCAGACAAAGACCGACCTGTCGCAACTCTTGATCGAGCTTTTCCAATGCACCTGCGAATGATGAGTGCCTGGACACTGAGGCGGCGGAGATGTGAGCGCACCGAGCAGTCCACCGCCGTGACGAGTGATTGGGACGAAGAAGGGCCGGTCCGCACTCTCTTCGAGGTGGTTCACGGCCTAAGGTTAGGTCAGTACAATGGGGTGTATGGGTTAAGACCTTGCTTACCTTGAAGATACGCTTCTGGGCCGGGACTTCAGGGAGCTTGCCCTTGCCTTTCGGCTCGTAGGTGTCGAAGTCGTGGTCGTTGCCAATGGAGAAGTCGCGACCGACGACGGTCGTTCCACCGGTGACAGACAGGGAGTCCATTGTAGATGTGTGAGTGTAGTTGTCGAGGAAGGTTGCGGGGAGGTAGTAGGTTGGGCTGGCCTCGAGGACGCGCTATTTATTGCCACGAAGACCACATAGCCCCGTGAGCGCCGATACATTTCCTACGGGTTCTGAGCGGGTTATAGACTGATGATTTTGTTGTAGACTGGCGCGCTGTGCGTCGGCAGCGCCAAAAGGAGAAGGACATTCGGCTCAACAAACCCGGTTTGAGCGAGCGGCTGTGCCTGGGAATCTACCGATGCCGAACGGGAGCAATTTCCTGATCTGGGTTGATGGTTCGGCAGCAGACAGCTTGGCCTGTTGACGCTTCGTTTGCTGTTACCGCTTGCTGTCTCCGTCAGGTTCCTCCCATGCACGCCTGAGCTCGTGCCCCTCTATATAATCGGTTTCTCACCGTCTCTCACACTCGTTTTCACCCGCACAATGTCTCGTAGCCACTTTGTGCCTCGCCCGCCCTCGTACTCACTGCCCCCGGGCCCGCCGTCGTATGTCTCGTCCTGCAACGCCGAACTCGTACCGCCGTACTCCAACGCCATATCCATCGCGGCGCTGGTCCCTCGCAAGATGGAGTTCATGCACGGCTCCGTCGTCGCAAAGGACAGGAGCTGGAAAAGCGTATGGTGCAGCATCGAGGGCACCTCGCTCAAGGTCTACCGGGATACGCGTGCGTTCCCACACCGCATCAGACAAAAGAGCTCGCCATCATCGCCGACGAGCCCCGTGGCCCTCGACCTCGGCTCCCTTGTCTACGCGCCGTTCATGCAACGGCCCTCGCCCCGCAGTGCGTGCGAAAGCAAGGCCCGTGCTGCCCTGCTAGCTCCACATCCCCTCACGCGCTCCACGACGTCCTCGACATCGTCCACCGAGTCTTCTGCGTCTTCTACGTCTTGCTACTATGCTCCACCGCCTGTTCAAGACGCGCAACGCTTCTTGAAACCCTCGGCGCTCGTAAGGCAGTACACATTGCAGGGCGCCCGTTGCGGCCTCGCCACCGGATACGACAAGCGAGCCCATGTCATCCGTATACGCGCAGAAGGCGAGCAGTTCCTACTGGAGCTGCCAGACCTTCAGTCGGTCGTATATTGGATAGAGGTTCGTTCTTCGTTGCCGTCGCCGTCAGTGAAATTTTACTCATCACGACTCTCATCATTCACAGGCAATACAAGCGGCGGTGGACGTATCGTTGGACCTCGATGAGCGTCCGATGCCCACCGGCCCAACGTATCCTCGACATCCCGCTGACCGGTGATCACTCGCGCACACTATCCGGCGTCGAATGGTTGGCCTCCTTGCTGCGGACTCCTCCCACTCTATCCTACCCGCCTATTGCTCTCGCAGCCTCCCGACACGACTAATTCACGACAAATCATAAGGAACACAAAAAAAAAAAAAAACGGCCCCCCCCCCCGGCCTCCCCAAGAACCAACAAGCCTTGGGCCCCTCCCCCGGGTTGGAACCCCCAACGTAACCCCCCCCCCCCTTCAACGTCCCCGTCCGGAAATGGTGCCGGTGGGGGGGGCCCCGAAAACCAACCAACCCTGCCGTCCCCCCGGAGAATGAATTGACTACTCCCAGGTTTTACTGCGCGAACCGAGCGAGTGTCAACCACCGAACCAATCCGCGGCTACGGTTCTTTGGCGAGCCCTCATCGAGCAGTCCCAGGCGCCTCAACAATCCGGGTGCCTTGTGCCGGTCTGCGAGGGGCGCAGCTGTGCCCTGTTGAAGTTCCCGGACGGCGCGTGGTCCGTGCGATCCCGTGACCACTGTCGTGTGCTCGTAACTTACTCACCGTGAGGGTATTACTTTACGCGCATCACGTTCACAGGGCGGCAGCCTCCCACGACGAACGATTTGGGCGCACTTGCAGACTCGGAGCTCAGCCTGAGTGACAGCTTTGCACGGCGGATCCCTGGCGTCAGCGCGCGAGCTTCTTTGGAAGCTCGCTCGATCCTCTTCTCTTCGTTTACTAGCAGGGTTACTCATTCTCAACGTCTCTCCGAACTTCGCCAGTCTAGAATGCGAGGTCTCGACGAAATCGAACTCCCGTCTTGTCAGACTGGCAGTGTTGGTGGCATCGCGTTCTATATCCGCCGCGGACAGCAGCGCAAGTAGTCAAAGTCTTAGCTTCGTTCCAACGTGCAAACGCTTCGTAACCCGAGCGACAGGGTCGGTCATCCGTACCTTCGTCCTCGTTCTCGACTTTCACCCTTAAAGCATGTGCGCCATGAAATACGCCAGGTCACAACGCGGCTCATTGATGCATGCAAAGCCCCTAGGTTTGTCCTGTGAATGACGCTAGCGCTTCGGAGAACGACGACAGAGCGAAGAGTCTTCCTTGACGCTTTATACATTTAGAAGCACGAGTTAGAGACGCTGATACTATCGGAACTTGCTGGCACAGGGTGGCAGACCCTCGCCACCTCGGTGGCTTAAGAACATCTTTGTCACTAGTTACTCCTCTTCCTCTTCTATGCGGGACTGCCCGCGCCACTTGCATTCGCCATTAGGGTGGCTTAGATGTTCGAGTACGGGGGTGCAGATAAGACTTCATACTGTACACTGCTTCGGAAGCCCCGAGGCCATCTTCCTTTCAATCCGTCGTAAGCGGCGGGAGACCGAGCGCATGCAGATCTGCGTTGACCTGCGGAATATGGTTGACGAACTGGCCTTTGAGATTGTCCCACATCTTTGGATTGTGTTCTACTAGAGCGTCAGCATATTTTCCGATGACAGCAAAGATGTGACGGCCTACCGTGCAGCTTTCCCGTCCGCTCCATAGCATAATCCGTGAGAGTGAACATCACTGTAGAAGGTCAGCTCGCAAAGCGCACTCCTTGCAATGGTTAGGACTTACTCGAAGATTCAATCATGAACGCTTACAAAGTCAGAAAGGTGAATAGTAAGCTAGGAAGTGTCTCAACGTACCTATACTTCCCTCGGAGATCCTCATCGGCTTGAGCTCCATCTCGGAAGCGGCCTTAAACTCCTCATACGCAACACCGTGCGGGCAGAAGCCCGTCTCGTAGCTTGCTCCGCCGGGCTGGAAGCCATCGCTTCGGCCGCCGTAAGCACCGTAGAGGAGACCCATAAACTCGGTCGAGCCGTTCCTATGGTAATACTATAAACGCGTGAGTCCGTTTATAATACGTCGGGACGTGTCGTAACAGCAGCGACAGTGCTTACGGGAGGGCGATATGTCTCACTCGCAACGTCCCAGCGAGGACTGAAGATCAGGAAATCGACCAGCGGATGTCCGGGAGTCTTGGACTTTGCGGTGAGAACGCAGAAGATGGATGGGTCAATATGATCCTGCGATAAACTGGTCGGTCCATGCACGCCGTAACACACAGATTCTACGGTTTACCTTGGAGATTGAGCCGACATTGATGAACTTCTCTAGCGCGTACTTGTACGGCACATAACTATCCATCCCAGTGGTGTAAGTCTCCACCACTAACGCTTGCAGCCTGAGGGATGGGCGGACTTACTTCCCATGCCACGCGACAACGTCGAATGGCGTATGCTCCTGCTTGCAAAGGAAGTACTGGCCGCACACCCTACACAGCGAGTTGAATCGCTGCTAGCAGTGCACGAACCCGGCGGAAGCTAAACATACTTGTAGATAACTGCGAAACACGATATCGATGCCAGTCAG
>KV426302.1:0-14550 GCA_001632375.1 Exidia glandulosa HHB12029
GGGCGCGTTCTGCAACGCTGCCTTCGCCTTCTCGAATGCGACTTGTTCCTCGTCACCCCAGTGCCACTTCACGTCTTTACGCAGGAGCTTGAAGAGCGGCGCGACGATGAAGGAGTAATAGGGGATGAACGCTTGGAAGTACACGAGCATACCCAGAAACGTCTGGAGCGCGCCAACCTTCGTGGGAGGCTCCAGATCCGCGATGGCTTGCACTTTTTCGTCGTGCGTCGATAGCCCGAGACGGGAGACCTTGTGCCCGAGCAGTAGGATGGACGAGTAGAAGAAGTGGCATTTCGTCGGCGATAAGGTCAAACCCGCCTTCTCAATAGCGGACAAGACGCGGTCCAGATGCTCCAGGTGCTCGCCATAAGTTGCCGAGTAGACGACGATATCGTCTATGTAGACGAGGCAGAACAGCCACAGGAATGGCGCCAAGATGCTCTGCATAACGCGCTGGAAAATCACCGGGCCGTTCCTGAGGCCGAAGGGCATACGCAGAAAATGAAATAAGCCCTTATGCGTGCGGAACGCAGTTTTCTCGACGTCCTCCGGCGCGATCTCCATCTGGTTGAATCCCGCGAGCGCGTCGAGCGACGAGAGCACCTGCGATCCTGAGAGAGCTGAGAGGATATCCGACTGTCGCGGTATGGGGAACTCGTCCGCGATAGTTGCCGCATTGAGCTTCCTGTAGTCTACGCAGAAGCGCGGCTTGCCATTCCGGTAGACGATAACAACAGGAGCGGCCCAAGGGCTGCTCGAATCTTCAATCACGCCGAGCTCGAACCATTTCCGGAGCTGCTCCTCAATGACTTCCCGCTTCTCCGGCGACGCACCATGCATGGGAAGCGCTATGGGGTCGACGTCCGGCTTCGTTCGAATCTTTGCATTCGTCTGTAGGTGACCGAGACGACCGTCAAAGCCGAAAGCCATAACGTGCTTCTTGAGCATCTCCAGCGCCTTCTCCCGCACGTCAGCCGGTAGGTCCGGGGAGAGGTCGAGAATCTTCTCCATCTCCGCGGACGGGTACACGGTAGGGTCAGGCGCCTCGGCGGTGGCTGGAGGATCCAACTCCGTTTCTGCAGCTGCAGCAGCAGGAGTAGGATACTCCTTACGCGCCGACAGAAGTGGAGCCGAAGCGTCCGCACCTGGAGCCGTCGCGCGCACCGTCGGTTCACCAGGCGGTTCGGCGGCGGCGTCCTGGGTCGAAAGAGAGCGTACCAAAGTAGCGAGGACTTGAGCGGACGCGTTGTACTCGTCCAATTGCTCTTGCGAGGACGGCGTATCCAAGTATTCCTTGGGATCCTTCGCGAAGGCTAGTAGCGTTCCTGCGCGAAGAACATACGGCCGCGCTGTCGGGTTCGTGACGGGCAGTACACTCCTCACGGCTATGGTAGGCTCGCCGTGCGCATCGAGGACCGGTTTCGGGTCCGTGGTGATGATGGTGTTGGGAACCGTCAGAAAGACGTCCCCTTTGACGGGCACGAGATTCCGTTCGACGTACCACTCCTTCTTGCCACGCAAGTCACCAGCGATCGTAACGTTACAGGTGGAGGAGGGCGGAATCACTACGTCCTCGAATGCACGTAACGCGCCTGAACGCAACGCGAGCTTGCGTCGATGGCGAGCTGCCTTCGCGCGTCTATGGCTCTTCGCTTTCACGAATGACTGAGCCTTTGCGTTGATGACGCGGTACGCATGCGAGAAGTGAACGAGTTCAGCGTCGTCGGTATCCTTTGCGAGCGATGTAGCCTTGAACCATTTACCGGTTTTACCGACGCGGACGCGAGTGCCTTGTTGCAAGTCTCGTAGCACTCCGATTTCGTGGTTAAGGTGCCAGTCCTCGCCGAGCAAGACGTCCACTGTCATACCAGGTACCACGTAGGCTTCCGTTTCGAACTCGAGCGTTAGGCCATCCTCGTCTTGGATGAACACCGGGACGCGGACGTAACCCTTTATGCGCGGCGCCTTGTCCGTAAGCTGCGCTATCTCCACCTTCAAGCCCGTGCGGATCTTCGGGGGGTTGTGCAGCTTCTGTAGGTAACCTTCGTCGACCAGGGTCAGACTAGCGCCAGAGTCCATGCGTAGTGTGATCGTTTTGTCGTCTAACGAGCCCACGCGTCCGCGACAGGAGAGCACTGAGACGCCCACCGAGGAGTAACCACTCGGCGGCGACCTCACGGGAGGTACTTTGAAGACTGCTTCGGGAGGCGGAGGTCCAGCCTCAACCGCGATGCTCTGTGCCGCCATCGCTTGTTGTAATATAGCGTGCTGTAAGTCGGGCAAACCGGGCTCGAAGTCGTCTGGACCGTAGACGTCGTCTGGTTCGCTTTCTACTTCTTCCAACAGAGCATCGCCCGACGCTTTAGCCGTGTTACGAGCACGCGCGATTTCTTCGTCCTCTACCACTTCCATCGTGACTGCGGGAAGGCGTCGCCAGTCGGTAGCGTCCTCAAGCAAGTGCGAGCGAGCTTTCGGGGAGGACTTGTACCACTTGTCGTACTCGTCTTCCACTTCCTCCACCATAACCGACGGAACCAGCAGCGCGTGCGACGGGCGACCCATTTCCTCTAGGATGTGCGACTGCGCTTTCGGCGAGGATTTGTACCAAATGTGATACTCATCCTCGACGTCCTCGACGAACGGTTTAGCGCGCAGAAGGGCGGCCGGGAGCAAGGGAGCATCGCTGCTAGCCATGTACGCGAAGAAAGCAGTGTTATTGGCGAACGCGGGGTACAGAGCGTTGTACAAAGGCGCATCGTCGGCGTGTCTTTCGCTCTCGACGTACAGGACTCCTTGCGCGCGACGCGTCTCATACTCGTGCCAGTGTCCGCACTCCTTATCCCAATGCTTCGCGCTGCCGCAAACTTTGCACGGCGACGGGGGTATCGTCTCGCTAACCTTGTCGCTCAACTGAAAGGGGTAACCACCTTTAGGAGGAGCGCGGGTGCGAGCGCGCGACGCTAGGAGGACGTAGACCGAGTACACGAGGGCGCTGTGCGCGCCGACCTTCTCCGGGATGTGGGGACCCCAAGAGGTCGACGACGGCGCGTCCTCCGGAGTAGCGACTTCCGCGGTGTCGGCAATGCGAGCTGCCGCAGAGAAAGGCTTGGCTGGAGGAGCGGAGCGGAAGGGGTTGTTGTTGACGGGAGCTCGCTGCACTGCGCTGCTCAGGAGGGGCCCCAAACGCTTCTCGACGATCGCGTTGACCTTGTCGTCGAGCGTGTCACCGTCTGAGCCTGTCCCAGCCTGATATGCTGCCGTGAGTGACGGCCCAGCCTCGCGTACGCGGTGCAGGAGGTCGTCAGTGTCGCGAACGACGTGCTCGCCGAGGAGGAAGAGCCAAGCTCCCGGAGCGCCCGTGAGCACATGCGCGACCATTTCCTCCGGCGTCAGGTCGTAAAGGATGCGAGCGAGGAAAATGCGACGGTTCATGTATTCGAAAGGAGTCTCGCGCAAGTGACCCACTTCCCGGAAACGCATCACTTGGAATTCGGCGCGTCGGTCGTTGCCCCAGCGATCCGTCAGGTAGTGAAGTCGCAACCCGCGGATGAACGAGAAGAGGTCGAGACGGAACTGGTCCGTGAGACCATCCGAGAGGTTACTCCACCAGATCCTGAGGAGACCTCGGAAACCCATTGGCGCGAGACGCGGGAGTTGCCAAGCGAGGTTGCTCTCGGGCCCAGACTCGCGGACCAACTCGTTGAGGTCGTTGAAGTAGGTCATGGCGCGCTTGTCGTCACCGTCCCATTTGGGGATGAAGTCGAGCGGGACTTTGGTGTCGAGATACATCTGCGCCCCCCGCTGAGCCGGATCGGGTCTGTTCCAAGCGCCCTGTCCTGCGCCTGGCGGTCCACCGCCCCCCGGTCCTCCGCCTCCGCCACCGCCACCGTACCCTCCGCCATCGGGAGGACCTTGGTCGTCGGCAGGCCATTGATAGTCGGGACCGGGGTCTCCGTCACCTCCTCCTCCTCCTTGACCCGGACCTCCTCCGCCACCAGGCCCCCCAGGCCCCCCAGGCCCGTTCCCGCCAGCGCCAGGAGCGGGCGAGTTCGCGCGGAAGGGGTTAGAAGAAGCCTTGCCGCTGGAAGCCGGCGTAGGAGCGCGAGAAGGCGCACGAGAAGGAGTGCCGTTAACGAACGCGGTCGAGCCTAGCCCGCTCTGCGTAGCCATGAGCGGGCGCGACGCGGCAATGACCGTCGCGTCGAGGAGGCTGCGCGAGTTTTGCTGCAGGTTTCTGGCAGGAAAGGATCGAGCGGGAGAGGCGAGTCCGGCGAGAGCGTCGAAGGACGAGAAGTCGACCGGGTTACGAGCGAACATGGCGCGCCGGTTCTCCGGGCGCGCCGCCGAGTGGAACACAGCTGTCGCGCCTGCAGACGGACGGTAGTACTTAGTCATGGCGATGGTGTCCTTCGCCGTCCACGGCTTCGGCGCGGGCGTGGCGGCTTGAGCGACCGTCGCAGGCGTGGGAGTGGCCGATCCAGACTTGTCCGGTGCAGGCGTGAACATCGAGCGGTACGTGAGCTCGGCGAAGTTGTTGTAGTGCCCCTTGAGCGATACGTCGTCGTAGCTTGGCTCAGGAATCAGCGCGTCTTCGCCAACCAGACCTAACAGACGTTCGAGCTTGAGCGCGGCGTACTGGCAGTACGTGATGGTGTAGCGAAGCGTGCGCAGGATCTCGCCGTAACGAACGTAGTCGTCGTTCAGATATCCCGTCAGCACCTCGTGCCAGTTGACGGCGAGGCGCTCTTGATCTGGCGTGCCAAGAGCGGCATAAGTCCAGCCCAGGTAGTCCTCCAGCCGGCTGGTCAGCGCTTCGATGTGGCCAATAAGCCCGACAGCGAAGTGATAGAGGGTGCCGATGCGAGGGAAGAACTCGGCGCACGGCTTAAGCAGACGCACGGAGGCCATGTGCTCGCGAGTAGTCATGCTGAGCGTCTGTGGCTTCGTCCCAGGAATAGCCTGCATATCGATATCGAGCTCCAGGACCTCGCTCAGATAACGATCGCGAATGTGCGTGCGCTGCTCGTCGAGCGTAGCAGGAGAGAACGTGCGTTCGTCCTCTTCCTCGCCATCTGCGTCTCCGCCGTCGCCCTGGTTACCAGGGGCGGCAGCTGGAGTGGCCTCGGGCGCGGTCGTCGCGCTTGCCGAATTCTGTGTCGCGAATCGAGCAGGAGTCGGCGAGAGTATATCGCCTGGGTTGTTGTTGCCCCGCGAGGATTCCATCGCGGGGAGAGAGGAAGAGAGATGCGGCGGGAACTCGCCGGTAACCGGGTGAGTAATCGCTGATGCCGCAGCAACCGCGCCCTCGAGTCGTTTCGTCGTCGTGGCCGCCGTCGAAGCGGCCGCGGGCGGGCGAGTACGAGTCGAAGAGGGAATAGCGGGAGCTGAGTTTTTAGGAGTGGATAGGCGGTTTGAAGAAGCGGTTGACAGTTGCTGGCTGTGCTTGTCCGCCATAGTCGTCTAGGCGCTCCGAACTAACAAGTAGTGTTGCAATAGGATGCGTCGCGCGGACTATGCAGCCAGAATCCGGATTCGTCCACCTCTGTGACGGCTGCTAGCTCGCAGGTCACTCGAAGAGCGGGTTCCAGGCGGCAAGAGTCGAACGCGGCAGCGTTGGCGCTCGGCAGAGGTGTGAACACCTAGCGTAACCGAGCTCGGGAGTAGTGTAGTAGTCGACTACCCTCGCTCCTTGCAGCTCGCCGTTCACGCGTATAAGCGGACTAGCGATGTTTGCGAGGATTGGGGAGTAAAAGATGAATTGTAAATACTCGCAAACATAGCGCCGGACTCAAATGCAAAGCGTACGGACTGACGAACATAAGAACTCTCGCTTACTTCCTGAGCGACCCGTTACACGGGAAGCATCTCTTTTACGGTCCGTTTACCACTCTCCAACCAGCAGTGGGGGACTCTGGATCCCCGATGCTTTGTACGTGGTTTCCATTAGCCACAGCATGCACCCCATGCTCATCATCTCTTCACACAGGACCAGGACTAACTCCCGAGCTAACTTTTTGTGTTCAGGGCTGCTCCGTGTGCGTCACGCGCTGTGCCGACACTTTTGAGTCACTGATATGTTGTAAGTATTGCGGCCGGACTTCCGGCTGCGCCGCGGTCAGCGCTGTGCGCTCGACTCACCTTTTACTGACTCTTACTGACTCTAGCAGTGACTTAGATAGTTGACTCATATGACTCAGTACTCCAGTATATAAGGCTCGCGTTTCTCACTATGAATAATTATCGAATTTGTTCCTTCTCTGTTCACCCTTAAGTCGCATAATCTACAATAGGTTATGAGCCCCGGCTGAACCTGAAGGATAAGAACTTTGATCTGTTAACTCGAGTTTGACACTTGACTAAACACTTTCTTGTTTTGTAGGAGATGTCTTCGACTGGTCAAACAGCTTCGATTGGCGGTGGTGCGTACCGCATTGAAATGCTTTCCGGCGGCAACTGGCTGCCCTGGAAGCGCCGCATGATGGCGATACTGCGAGACTCCGACCTCGACAAGTATGTCGAGGCCGCAGCTTCATGTCCGACGGTCACTGCGACTGCGGCGACGTTGAAGGCTGCGGAGGAGGCTGCGCGGGACGCCTGGATTGCGGGAGATGCAAAGGCACGGACACGGATCGAGTTGGCGGTTGGAGACGGTGAGATGGTGCATTTGACGGGTGCCAAGACGGCACGTCAAATGTGGGAGCAGTTGTCCCAGGTGAAGGAAGCGCGCGGGAGACTGGGAGTTCTCGCCGCGCGCCGCGCACTCTACCGCACCATCGCGGAAGAAGGCTTTGATATGGTAGAGCATATTTCAAAGCTACGTACTCTACAACAGGAGTTGCATGTTATGAACTCTGTTGTCTCTGACGAAGACTTCACTATGATTTTAGTTTCGTCATTACCGGAGAGTTGGGACTTGTTCACCTCCGCGTACCTCGGCACCAAGACTGATGGACAGGCCAAGATTACCTCAGGTGAGTTAATCTCTATCCTCATTGAAGAGGATCGCCGTCGCAATACACGCGGCGGCACAACGGCCGTTACTTTCCAGACCAATGCGCAGCGCGGAAATGACTCGTCGCGCTGCAACCGCTGCGGCGGCAAAGGTCATTGGGTTAAAGACTGTCCTTCACCGGCCAACGGGATGCCGAGGCACCCCTCTCAGGGTGCTAATCCGGCTCATATGCCGAGGGAACCACCGACGCAGGGAGCGTCGAGGCCCAGAGGGGCTCAGGGTGCAAATAAATCGAGCCGGGAATCCGGCTTTGCACGCCGGAAAGGGAAAGGTCGAGCGTACCGGGCCGAAGCCGCAAATGCCTCTCTTCCCGATACCGCGTACGCCGCGCACGCTTTCGTAGCGCAGCCCATCGCACCGCACGATTGGGTCGCAGACTCTGGCGCCACCTCGCACATTTGCAATGATATGGGCGCTTTTCTGGACTATCAGCCACTTCAGAACTCTTCGGTGGCGGGACTCGGTGCACCTGTCGACGTTGCAGGGCGCGGGACCGTTTTGCTCGATTTTGACGTTGACGGGACGACTGTCCGTCACACTTTGGGCGATGTGCTATATGTGCCATCAGCGCCAAACTCGCTACTTTCCCTCTCGCGTTTCGATTCGGCTGGCCGCCGTGTTGTGTTCTCTGCCGGCACTTGCTCACTTTACTCGTCGACTGGCGTGCTTATGGGCTATGCGCATCAAGTTGGACGACTTTATCGCGTCGCTGGACATGTCGTAACGTCGCCTGCGCGATCTGCGGCGGCGACAGTTTTGCAAACGCGCGTGCGTGCACACTCGTGGGACGAGTGGCACCGCCGATACGGACACCTCTCGATTTCGGGCTTGCGCACTTTGGCGACGAAAGGACTCGTCAAAGGCTTTGATTTGGACCACTCTACGTCGCCGTCGCCGTCGTGCGAGGCGTGTATTCAGGCTAAACAGGCGCACCGCCCGTTTCCCGCTGAAGCTTCGAATCGCTCCAACACCGCCGGCGAGCGTGTGATGAGCGATGTCTGGGGTCCCGCTCGCGTCCTAGCCAAGGGTGGCTATCGCTATTATATCTCTTGTACCGAAGATGCGACACGTTTTTGTGTTCTTTTCTTTATGAAACTCAAATCCGACGTTTTCGATTGCTTGAAGGACTTTGCTGAACTTGTCAAGGCGCGCCATGGCAGATATCCGCGTTACTTACGCGTAGATAATGGCACTGAGTATATCAATGCACGCGTAAAGCGTTGGGCTGCGTCTCTGGGTATGGAAATCGAGCCCACTGCACCGTACTCGCCGTCTCAGAACGGCGTCGCGGAGCGATTCAACCGTACTCTGCTAGAACTCGCACGCGCCATGCTTATTGCGCAAGACTTACCTCCATCGCTGTGGATGGAGGCTGTCCGTCATGCTGCCTACATCCGGAATCGGTCCCCAACCCGTGCTCTAGAAGGCAAGACGCCTTACGAGGCGTGGCATTCGAAGAAACCTGATGTTTCTCACTTTCGTGAGTTCGGGTGTGATGTCTGGGTGTTGGACGAGTCGAAAACTCGATCCAAACTCGACCCGAAGTCGAAGAAATTCGCATTTGTTGGGTTTGAGGACGGCTCTGGGAGCGTCCGTTACTACGACAAGTCGAATGGTACTGTCAAAGTATCACGGAACGTCGCGTGGAACGAAAATGAGAGACCTAAAGAGGTCATAATTACTCATCCGAGGGACACTTTGCGCGCCGAGGGGGAGTCAGGAAGTACTCCCGCCGCGCAAAGTCAAGCTCCTGCGGTGCAGACGAAACCTGAGGAGGTTCCTTTACCTCCAAGTCCGGTTATTGCGCCTGCCGCGAGCCCTCCTGTTACAGTTCCGGTTAGCCACACCTACCCGCCTCCGCCTCAGCCTCCGTTACCACCGTTATCAGCTTCGCGACCGCAGAGAAATCGCCAGGATCACGATTATAAACTTCTGGATAATCCGGCTTCACGGAAGGCTGGCGCGCGACATGCACCAGTCCCCACTGTACCTCAGAATCCAGCTCGTGCGACGGCATCGTCTGCAGCGAAGCAGAAGCAGAAATCGGACGCGAATGCGCTCGTTGCGATTGCATACCGTGCCGCTGTCGAAGGCGGCGGTGAGACCGTCCCACAGACTGTAACTGAGGCTCTGGCCTCGTCTGAAGCCACCGAATGGCAGATGGCGATCGACGAGGAGCTCGGTCAGCTGAACGCGACCGGAACTTGGGTTCTTGATGATTTACCACCCGGAAGACATGCTATTGGCAATCGCTGGGTGTTCACACGCAAACGCGACGAGACCGGTCGCGTAGTGAAGTATAAAGCACGGCTAGTCGCTCAGGGTTTCTCTCAGCGACCCGGCTTCGACTTCAATGACACTTTTGCACCTGTCATGCGTTTTGAGACGCTCCGAACAGTTCTCGCTATTGCGGCAATTGAGAACTGGGACATACGTCAAATGGACGTGAAAGGCGCTTACCTGAATGGTACCGTGACAGAAGAGTTGTTCATGCGTCAACCGGCAGGATTTGACGATGGCACGGGACGTGTTTGTCGAATGGTAAAGTCGCTATACGGTCTGAAGCAGGCAGGGAACGAGTGGAACCGAGAGTTCAACACCACAATGTTAGAACTAGGGTTCAATCGCCTCAGAGCGGATTACTGTGCATACCTGCGACGTGAGGGTACTGCAATGACAATAGTACTCGTATGGGTTGACGACTTATTAAGTCTTTCGACCGAGAGCGCTCAGAACGATCGCTTCGCATTGGAGCTGGGCTCCAAGTACGAAATAAAGGTCCTAGGCGCACCTAGTATGCTACTAGGAATTCACGTGCAGCATGATCGAGAGAGACGTATAATCTCACTCTCACAGGGCCGCTACATTGACTCGATTGTTGCGCGACTTGGATTACAAGATGCGAATCCAGTCGCCACCCCACTCGATCCAAATGTCGCCCTCGTACCTGCACAACAGGGGGAGTCGACTGAGTCGACACAGTGCAGCGTTGACGATCGGATTACAGTTGGATTTGCCACCGCTATAGGTTCCTTGATGTACGCGGCTACTGTGACACGTCCAGACATTGCATATGCGGTACATGCGCTCGCCCAGTTCACTAGTGCGCCGACTAGTACACACTGGACAGCTCTCAAACGCATATTCCGATATCTTAAAGGCACACGAGATTACGGGCTAGTCTACGGCGTACAGTCAATAGAAACGGATGTGCATACTTATTGCGACGCGGATTGGGCGTCCAACGTTCACCGTCACTCAATTAGTGGCTATGTGAGCCTAGTCGCAGGGGGAGCCGTCGCGTGGAGCTCGAAGAAGCAATCCACAATTGCTCTATCTACCGCGGAAGCGGAATACATCGCAGCAACACACGCTGTGAAGCAAGTACTCTGGCATGGGAATCTCTATAACGAAATTGGAATTCCGCGACCAGAGACACTTACGCTACTTTCAGATAACCAGGCTGCTATTTCAATTGCGCAGAATCCGGAATTCCATGCGCGAACGAAGCACATCGATATTGCGCTGCATTTCCTGCGGGATCATGTCCAGCGCAAAGACTTGGAACTTGCTTACGTTCCCTCTCGTGAGAATCTAGCTGACATATTGACGAAAGCGTTAGCCAAGCCTCTATTTGAAGAACTGAGACTTGGCCTTGGCGTAATGTCCGTCCGAGGGGGAGTGTTGTAAGTATTGCGGCCGGACTTCCGGCTGCGCCGCGGTCAGCGCTGTGCGCTCGACTCACCTTTTACTGACTCTTACTGACTCTAGCAGTGACTTAGATAGTTGACTCATATGACTCAGTACTCCAGTATATAAGGCTCGCGTTTCTCACTATGAATAATTATCGAATTTGTTCCTTCTCTGTTCACCCTTAAGTCGCATAATCTACAATATGATACAATTTTTCTAACAGTGCGTACAAGTTGCAATTGCGCCTTGCGGACAGCAGCAAAAGCACAACCCTTGGAACATCTCGCCCACGCCGCAGCAGGTATGCTCTTTTTTTCATCTCCTCACTCGAGGCCCATTCTAACAAGACCTTCTCTATAGGCACAGCTCCGGATTGCTCTTCGCCCGCCGGCGAGCGCGAGCATTTTCGGAGTCTCCTCTTCTCGCCGCGGCTGGACCTTGCACCGCTGGGTGCGGGTTTTCCCTTCCGCTGTCGCACCATCCCGCATCGGCTCTATTTCGCTTGGGCTTCATATCGGAGTTGTACACCACTAACACGAGGATCCGGTGTTGGAGGTGTGTTTTTTGCACCCGGGTTCGTGCATCGATGCTGATTGCTCTTGTTTGTACAGGTCTTGTCTTCTTCCATAGCGAGCAGAAGCACGAGAAGCCCCGCAAGACGAGCTACACCCAGAGACGTGAGTCTTGCATAGCCTAGGTGCCCCATGTCGGGTTCTGACGTGTTGTTTGACGCAGGTCCGACACCATATCTCGAACAAGGCTATGTACATCTCCGGGCGCATCGCTAGGGCCCAAGCTCGCGTCCTACTCGCAGAAGTTCACCATCTCGCCGTACGGGATCCAGACGCCCGTCCGTTATCTTAAATTGTACGTCCTATTCACGTACTGTCCGGGAATGCGCGATACTGATTTGTACACCGCAGCTGAATGAAGTCCTCGTATTCTGCGCCGGCGCTTGCACCCTCGCAACCTCATGGCGTTGAGTTCTCGCACACGATTGTCATCTCCCGCTCGAGACTGTGATGCCCGTATCCGATCGGGACGAGTCCCCCGCGCTCCCACGATTCAAGAGCTACGATATCGTCTCACATGAGCTCTTCGGGTGAGTCGCTGCGCGCTCCGCGTTTGTTTCGTTGCTGACACTTTTTATACAGCTGTATAACGCGCTGGACGAGCTCTCTCAATCCCGCGCGGAGTCCGCGTCTGAGCGATTCGACGGCGCGTGCAGACGCGCGAAGAAGTCGCATCGGTCTGCGTGCGGCTTCCGGCGATACAGACCTTACGCGAAGTCCTGGAACTCATCGCACCGGCGGTACTGCCGCAGCGTGGTAACCCCGTCTAGCGGCAGCAGCGACGAGGACACCGTCGCAGTGTTCTCAGCACGTAAGTCGGCTTCTATATCCTTTGCTTGACGTTGACGCGAGTTATAGCGTGTAATGCGCGGGACGAGTTCGGTCGACGCTGCACGATTAACAGGAGACGAATACGTTGTCTCGGGTATGTGGATGCCCGCTTTCCGCATTGATGAGACGTTGACGTACGGCTCTAGTTGTAATGCGCTGGGCGAGCGGTGCCGAAGTCTTGTGCAGTCGCGAGCTCGACCTCGGAAGTGCTCTCGTTCTTGACCCGAAGCCGAGCCCCTTTCTTCACAAATCATACGCCTATCGTCCTCGTTTCGCGTGGGGAAGCGTCGTGACGGCGCTCGTCGCGGATCTCGGTCCCGTTCGATGGATATAACGCATCGGTGCGCATTACTCAAGCCCATTCCTTATCAACCTGCCTCGCTAACTCGTATTCTGGCTCGCGTCAGCGTTATATATCACTGTGTGGGAGACGGTCGCAGCCTCGTCTATGGTCGGGAAGATATGGCGATTTCCCGTCGATTTTGCCCTGAGTACAGCAGTCTCTTCTCGATGGTTTCTTCCAATTGGTGCGTAATACGCTCCTTTGACTCGATTTACATCCCATCTGACCCTCCACGAACTCCTGGCTCTATCGCTCCGTCGTACACGATGCCTATTCTTGCCGTCCGGTCTCCGATCATCACATCTCCCCCCGTCGTCTTCGCCTGTGCGTTGCACATGCGACGAGTCGAGTTTTTTTCATCACACTCCGTTTTAATCGCCTCCTCTGCGCGCTCTCTTCCGCTCTCACTTCCGAATCCGATCCCTACTCCATTGCCCGAGCTTCCCACAGTCGCACTTCCCCTCACCGCCTCCGCCTCACACTTCTCACACGCATGCATATTCATATTGATGATGCAGTCGCGAAGTTTCGAATGGATCTCTATCGCGTGGCGAGAGATACGACCGTCTCGGTAATCTGCCGTACGGGCACCTTTCGACTTGCGAGCACCCGCGCAGGTATACAGGGCTCGCGCCAAGGCGCTCTAACGTCTGCTTACAGTTATATCATTCTATTTGTGCCCTTTCCCGCTCATTTCTGCGACATTTTCTCGGCTCCCAATTTGCCGATTTCATTGCTCTCCATTTTCCCGCCCCGTCATTTCGCCTCATCGGCGTCCCAACGCCGTTTCAATGGGTTTAGGGACGTTATGCAGTCCTCCAGACCCGATGAGGAAGCTCTGGCTATCGGGTACGGCGCCCTGGAGAGCTTTTCGTGCTGCGCCGATCGGCCATCTTCTGCTTCGCGCAGAGTCGGATTCATCACCAAACCACGCGCCGTCTCGTCACAGATCTCTTAACACATATAGCCTTTCATGAATCTCTTTTCACACGCCCTCAACGACATTTTTCTATCCTCCAAAACTGCCGATTTCATTACTCTCCATTTTCCGACCCAGTCATTTCGCATCATCGCCGTCCCAACGCCGTCTTAACGAGAATAGGGACGCTATGTAGTCCTCCAGACGCGATGACGAAGCTCTGACTATTGGCTACGGCGCCCTGGAGAGCGTTTCGTGGTGTGCCGATCGGCCACCTTTCGCTTCACACAGAGTCGCGTATTGCCCCAAACCACGCGCGGCATCGTCACCAATTTCTCCATGCATATATATGCCCAACCATGCGCCCTCGACGATATTTTCCAAACTCCCAAACTGCGTATTTCATTCTATTTCATTACTCTCAATGCGCTGTATCGCCATCTCTTCGCCCCCTCGCAGTATGGTTGTACTCCGTTACCTCCCATGAGTTCATAGACGCTGGGACTAAGCCCTCCCTATCGCACACGTCGCCCTATGCGGATTGCTAACATATGCATATCCTGCGTCTCCGCGAGTTTCCTGCCTCTCGTTTCGACTTTTGCACTCCTTCCCTAGCTTACGGCATTCTATCCTGTAAATATACACTGCCCAGAATAGACTGCTTTGACCGCACCTCATCTCCCGACCACATCTGAATTCCGCACCTCCCGAGCACCTCTGTTTCAACACCCACTTGCACCGAATTATGCACCAGGCACGGCCTGAGCCGAGCCCTGAGGCCTCTCCTGCGCCCTCTGCTCGTCACCGCGCCCAGATCCTGTCCAGGACTTGCGGCGTTACACTGGGTCGGTTCAATTCAGTAAAGCCTGAAAAACGCGTTCCTCCTCTTCTCAAAATTTTCGGCGATTACTCTCCGTACTGCGAGACGGGGCGAGGGCGCTGAGAGCCCAGGAAAGTGCTCACTCGCGTCTAATGAGCGCGTCGAGCAGCGCAGTGGCAAACAAACAAAGTCTATTTCCTTCGCTACGTACAAGTCCCTGACGCACTGGCAACCGTACTCTCGCTTGACGGTCTCTTTGCTGCCCTGCTTGCCGGCGCCCTTGCTGGCCTCTTTCTGTGGAGACGTTCAGCACAGCAGATAGACAGTTGAAGTAGCCTACCGAATGAGCTTGGGCAGCCT
>KV426302.1:22409-54076 GCA_001632375.1 Exidia glandulosa HHB12029
GCGGACGTGCAAGCGCGATGGTGAGACGGTGAGGCGGGCATCGTTGCGTTGTTGTGCCTGCTCGTGTACTGCGCCGCAACGCTGCAACTCAAAGTCATGTCAGCTGCCAGTGTGCAAAGCGACGTTCTCAACAAGCACACATGTGATGCTTTCGGATACGTCCAGACTCCCGACAGAGTTCGACTGCAAGTGGAGGGAGCAAGTGAGATATTCAGAAGCTAGCGGGCACGGCGCGACATACAGGTTTTAGCGTAGTGCGTGCGTCACCGAGCCCGGGGTCCAAAAAAAATGCATCTGCACGAGCATCAGCGCTCATTGCGACGCGATCGGGATGAAGACGACCTCGATGGCCCGTCTACAGAATACGGTAGGTTAAATATAAGGCAACGACGTACGGTTCAGTGACGATGTCAACGGGTCGCAATCGTCTGCACGATATGTAGTCAGCGGCACGCACGAGTGGGAAGGGAATATGCAGTTCCCTGGACGGCGGGCAAAATCGCCATATGGTGGGAGGAGGGAAGAGAGCGAGCGGGGAGTTTGGAGCCGAGCGGGCGACTTCATGGGACACCGGCTTTCTTTAGGGCAGGTCTTTCGGAGGAAGTGGACTTGACGAAAAAATTGGAAGAAACGGACGGCCAACGACTTGGCGTATGATGCCGTTGGTCCTCACAATGCTCAGCATCACTTGAATCGGTTGGGGCATGACGAGTCGCTCGTTGTTTACTTTTAGGTCCCTCTCGAAGCAGATTTTACCGTGTCGAAGGTTCTCAGTTGATGCTTATGCAGTTTGACCGATCTCACAGAGCTTCAAACCCTCAGGATGTTCTATCAGCTCATCTGACAGTCCTGAGGACTGTGAGGATCCTGAGCGCCAGTTCGTTTTCCTGATGCCATTATCCACCACCAAACTTCGGCCGTATGTTCTCTGGTCTTCGGCAAGGTGTCCGGCTTTCGATACGATGTGCAAGCTACAACAATACTCTGCTGCATGGCTGGTACGAAGTGGACGGCACCGATTCCCAAGATAATCGCCGACGCTTCGGTCGATGTACTCTAGACACCGTCGATATGCTCTGGACCTACCTTTCCCCAGCATCTCTCTCCGAACTCTTCATCGACGCTGTCTGCCTTGAAGATATCCTTGGAATGCACGCAGTGCTTCCCGAGATTCACGAGATGACGCTCAACATTGACGCCTCCGACATCTTCGCCTTCGCCGAAATTGAAAGTATCCCGCGTTTCCCAAGACTACATAAGCTACGGCTTACGGCTCCTGCATCAGCCGCAACGCCCTCAGTATCTGCTATTGACTTGGCGTCATTCGTTGTCGACATGCACATCGACAGCGGTGTTCTTGACGAGCTGGTCTTCGAGAATGTCGCGGTGGAGGGTGACATTGCCGGTGTGGCTGTTCTCGTACGCGGGCTCTGATCCCTGTTACCCGACTGTCGTCGCCGCCACCGCCTCGCCCACCCTGCTGTCTGTCGCCGCTATACGTTCATCACGAATTGTGCCACTCGCGACGTTACCTAGAGTATCTACCAGCCATTTGTATAATTCAAGCTTCTCCAACATGTGCGTGGGCGCAGTCCCGCCGCAGCAATGAAGAGGGTTGCAACCCAGCTGCATACTCAAGACGTCGTTGTAGCGACTGATATCTCCCCAATTTGCAAGGGAACACAGAATTTACCGTTGCAGCATCGTAATTGCCAAAATCGTCGGTGCTGGGATATCCGACGCCCTTCTCATAGATATAGTCCGATCGAGCTACAAACGAGCTCATTCACGCGGCCGAGTACTGAACGACGCCAGGTCGATACGACTGCATGTTTGGAGGATGCATCGAGATTATATCAGTATACGACGATCTTATCCAAATCAGCTGCCCACTCGAGTCCGTTCGCTACGGTCTTGTCAACGGCAACACACCGGCCAGATATGGGTACGTACAATTCGGCGAGCCTCCGATTGTGATTGTGTTCTTGCTGCCCTTGCTGAGCGTCAACTGTAACGGGACGGAGAGAACTATTCCTTCGTTTCCAGACGGCTGCTTGAGAAGGATGGGGGCGCCGCCGTTGACGGAGATGGTCGCAAAACGACGCAGGGCAAACTTGCCACCTATGCGGTCCGGAGATCCAGCAGCTGTTCAAAATAATCAAGCAGTCAAATGGGAGTGTGACGAAACGCAGCCTGAAACACACGTTGATCGCCAACTGTTCGGATATGCCGGGTCAAAGCAGGATTAGAGAGAGACGCAACGAGAACGTACAGCCCATGTCGTCGTTATTGATATAGTAGAACGACACCCATTGTGGTTCGCCGGTGCCTTTGATACCGCTAATCGTGAGAGTTGAGGAGCTACCAGAAACTGTGAAGTAATGTGTCAATGGGGGGTTCAAAACATCAGAACACACATACTCCCTGTGACGACCATGTTCCCAGAAGCAGTGGGCTGCAACGGAGAATGGTAATTCAGCAGCTGATAGTACAACCATTCTGCGATCCACACGTACCGCTCCGGCTGGGCGCGCATTTCCAGTGACAGAGCCGCGCTCGGCCTCGTATGTCGTCCCCTTCGGCTCGAAGAATTCTCCGGTGCGGACGTCCAGAGCCCAGATGTCGCGCCACTTCATCTCCAGTGCGCCAGTCTTGTCGTTCGGTACGATGGGAAGCCAGACGTAGCGGCTGTCCTCAAGGTCGTAAAGGTCCCATCTACGCACAATAAGCTTCTATGAAAGGACCTGATACGGGGGAGAGACGCCTACCGATCGGCGACGTAAATATATGCTGACAGCGTCACGGCGGTCAGGCAGAGATGGGAGAAGTTAGAGGGCGACGTACTCGTTTGCTTCGTGCCCTTGAGGCGAGTGATCCAGCCGCTCTGAGTATTGAAGGTGCGGGTGCCGGGAGGCGCGATGTACGCCCCGATGGACCACGGCCCGGCGAGTTTGTCCGCTGACTGAAAAGGAGTAAGACACAAATAATAGACGAGCGGACTTGGGGACGCACAAAGTAGACGACATTGTTTGGACGCTGTTATGAGGGACAGGACCAGTCAGCTTGGTCTGCCGCATTGCTGCGTGGCACTTACGTAGCCCGTTTTGTGCGACATGACAATATAGTACTTCTTCGGCGTGCGGAGGATTGTTGGCTAGGAGGGACGCGTGAGGTTGATGCAAAGTACGCTACGGTCATCTCTCACGGCTTCGAGATCGATATCTAATGGCAGCTTCCTTAGCACAATATCTTCATTGACCAGGGCATTAAAATCATACCACTGAACTTATAAATCGTTTCAGTTTGGTTCGTGAAGTCGGCATTTAGAAGATCGATTTTATTGTCGCGGCCAACGGCGCTATCGCCGTTGCTGTAGAGCGTGTACGCCTTGCCTGCGCCGCGTCAGCGTGTGAAGGCTTCCGATGACATTGCTGACTACGTACCGTCGTCGTCCTGAAAGAGACCAAAGTCTTGCGAGAAGTCGCCCAACGGGCGATGGGAGCCGAGGAAAGTGTAGGGGCCCGTAATGTTCGGCGACGTGGCGACCGCTTGCTTGAGCTCGCCGTACGTCGAGTTATCCGAGTGCCACCACAGCTATCAAATATGAGCGCAGACCTTGAAGGGAGATGTTGAATTGGGACATACCCGCCATTGCTTTGAGGGCTCGTTCCAGATTACCTTTGGGCGCTCAACGACGCTGGAGAGCGAGAGTTCGGGCACGCCGTCTTGTAGACCGATCGCGTATCCAAGACGCGCCCAAGTGACCATATCGGCGGACGAGTATATGTTGATCTGCATGCCTGAGTTAGAGACTGGAGATTCTAAGGTTGAGCCGCGTAGATACCCCTTGGAAAACGGAATTGTCGCCTTTCACGTCTTGGCCAAACCAGTACCACAACTTGTCGCTCGGGTTGAACACGACGCAGCCCGCATGGCTCGAAATGAAGTTCCCCTCTGTGTCGACCCACTTTGCGCCTGGAACGATGTAACGCACGTCGCTGGGCTTCGCTTGCGCGGACGACGCGAGGAGTAGGACAGACGCGAGGAGGCCTTTGACGAGCATGTTTGAACTCTGGAGCGTACTCGGCGCTGGCTTGTACACATGTTGGGTAGGAATATATACGCCGTGACGCGCAGCGCCAAGGTTGCAGTGCTCAGCTGACTGGTGGTGAGAGCAGAAGGACGGCCCGGCGGGAAGACGGTCGCGCCCTGATGCACCCGTGAGAAGATTCCGCGTGGCAAAATTACAGAAGCGTGTCTGATAGAATGTACTGACCTAAAAGGGCGAGTTATACACCGTAAGGGAACGTTTAATACACGCGTAATAAGGTATCGCAGATGATTATTTTGACTTCAATGACTTGTGCAACTCGGACGCGTTGATGACATCACGCGTTTACCGGACTCTGAATGCGCGTCGCCTCTTGTCTTCGTCTTCCTTGGTCGGTCTATTGCCCTTACAGAGCGCTGGCTAGGACATCGCACTGGCATGTACAGCTGGCTGCTCCCTCGCCTTGAAAATTTGCCTGAAACAAGCGTTGACGGACCTCCGCGGCGGTTCCACCAGGACTTCTGCACCACACCGGTTTCTAGCACTGTTCTCGCTGCACCGCCCGCAGCCATAGATGCGGAAGGTCTCCTTCGTAAACTGAAGCACACTACACCGGCGCCAGTCTGGTAATTAACCTGGTATTGTCCGTATTGCTGGATAGGCAGCGTTGCGGACGCTCTTCGAGCCAGATATTGGACATACCCTCGTATCGAACGCTCTTATCTCTACTGCCATTCTCCCTCATGTTTGACTGCTTGCGCGTGTGGACTTCAGCATGAATGCGTCGTCGAAATTCCCCGGCTTGCTCGTACATGTCCGAAACTGCAGTCTTCTGGGCTACTCTGTTCCCTCTTTCATCGCAGAACTGGCTCAACGTGGCTTCGAGCAGCACCCCTTCACATGCAGCCGTCGAATGGCGGCGTTGCGCGCTGCCGACTGAATATAAGTCCGGACCCGCCATGCGCGTACCCTGCGGTCCCGCTTCCCCTACGAATTTTGGCATGTTCTCTGCCTTGCACATCGTGCTGGTCGTCGTTCTCATGTCTCGTCTACTGTCTGCCGCCGCGGACGCTGACCGCCAGTCCATATGGCTGGCCGCGGGATCAGTTACGGGATCAAATCCTCTTTGCCTCGTGTTCTGTTCGCGTCGGTCGACACCATGCCGCCGCCGCCGCCTCCGCCGATGTGCTTCCCGTTTGGCGGTGGTCGTTCCGACCGCTCAATGCGCTCGGCGTCGAGCTACTCAGAGACGGATACGCTCAACTCGTCTTCGTCGCGCTCGAGCCCGCGCGTCCCGGCGGACCGGCTGACATTCACGTCGTCCGCCATGGTCTCGCGCCCGGCGACGGTGCTGCTCGAAAAGAAACCCAGCACGAAGGACAAGAGCTCTAAAGCGTCCCCGCCGCTCTCGCGTTCTGGCAGCGGCAGACTTTTCAAAGCGCCGTGGCAGCGCACGCACTCGGATAGCGCGAGCACGCTCGTCAGTCCCAGCAGCGACAAGAAGTGGTCCATCAAGGAAGAAGGCGAAGACGATGACCTCGTGCACACCGTGCCCGGTCTGCTCAACATTGACTCGCACACCCGGCTCGTCCAGCTGCGCGACGAAATGGCAAAGCAGAAGATCGACGTCTAGTGCGTGAACTGTGGCAAAATTCTGCACATCTAACCCCTGCCCCAGCGTCGTACCGAGCACCGACGACCACGGCTCCGAATACGTCGCACTGTGCGACCGTCGCAGGCAATGGCTTTCGGGGTATGCGCGTTTGCGTGCGTCGAAATTACGTGGCTTATCACGTTGCGCAGGTTCACCGGATCCGCCGGCACGGCCGTCGTCACGGCCGGCGAGGCGCACCTATTCACCGACTCGCGATACTGGACGCAAGCCGAGCGCGAGCTCAGCCGCGACTGGACGCTGCACCGCGTCGGCGAGAGCGCCGACATCGTCAATTGGGACAAATGGATCCTTGTGCGTGACGCAACTCCTTCCCCGCAACCCTCTTTTGCTGACCCTGCGCAGGAAGTGCCCCGAGGAACCAAGATCGGGATTGATTCGCGGATGCTGACGCACGAGTACGCCGTCTCCCTCAGCCAGAAGATGAACGCCGCCGGCGTCCAGCTCGCATTCCCGTACCGCAACCTCGTCGATGTCATCTGGAAAGACCGACCCGTGCGCCCGCGAGATCCGATCTTCCTCCAACCGCGCGAGTTTACCGGCCAAGAGGCGTCCGACAAGTTGAAGGACTTCCGCGCGTGGATGGACACGCAGGGATCCGGCGTGCAGGGCGCGATGGTCGCAAGTCTGAGCTCTGTCGCGTGGCTGCTCAACCTCCGTGGCAATGACGTACCGTACAACCCCGTCTTCCTCTCGTACCTCTTCGTCTCGCGAAGCAATACCCCGAAACGGTCGATTCTCTTTACGGGCTTGATGAAGATCAACGCCGAGGTCCGTGCGCATCTGGACCTGCTCGGTATCGACGTCAAGGAGTACAACGACGTCTGGACATGGCTGCGTAAGCGCGAATGGGGCGATGGCAAGGTGCGCTTTCGCTTTTCGTCTATCACCTGGTCCCTAATCCAGTTCTGGTGTACTGTAGGTCCTCATAACTTCCCAAACTCCGTACGCGATATCGTGCATGCTCACGTCGCTGCGCTATATCGTCGCACCTGCATGGTACGACGACGCGCGAGCGATCAAGAACGAGGTCGAAATCGCCGGGTTCGAGCGCGCATACCTGCGAGATGGCGCGGCCTTCGTTCGCTGGCTTGCGTGGATGGACGAGAAGATGCAGGCCGGCTACGAGATTGACGAGTACGAGGCCGGGCGACGGTTGAACTTGTTCCGCAAGGAGCAAGACAACTACATGGGTTTGGCATACGAGAACATTTCTGCGTCTGGGCCGAATGCTGGTGCGTACTTCTGATAGCTGGTGTTGCCTATGCTGACTTGCGATGAAGCGCTACCACATTATATCCCGTCCAAAGTCGCAGCTCGTATCATCGATCGCGATACACCGTACCTCATGTTCGTTGTACACATGTTCGTTTGTTGCACCGACTGACGTCAAGTTTAGGGACTCGGGAGGACAATGGCTCGACGGTACATGCGACACTACGCGGACTGTGCACTACGGATATCCGACCGAGGAGCAGCGCGAAGCGTTTACGCGTGTCCTCCAGGGCCATGTGCGTGTATAATCCTTTCCGCGCGGCATGTTTCCTTACCCAGCGGAGTAGATTGCGATCGACACTGCCATCTTCCCGGAAGGGACGAGTGGCCAGCAGTTGGACGTGCTCGCACGGAGGATGTTGTGGCGAGATGGTCTGAACTATCATGTGAGTGAGGCTCTGTGAGTATGGACGCTTCGATTGCTGACCCTGCGTGTAGCATGGCACAGGTCATGGCTTTGGTTCATTCCTGAATGTGCACGAAGGTGCGGACCTCATTCTGCTCATAACTGCATGGTGCTGAATTGTGACACGGGCGTAGGGCCCCAATCGTTCGCAAGCACAGAGGTCTTGCGGCCTGGGCATGTCCTCACGAATGAGCCTGGTTACTGTACGAGCGCTCTTGTTCTGATGTTCTAGAGTTTTGCACCGTCGCTGACTGCGTCGCACAGATAAAGAAGGCGACTTCGGCATCCGCATCGAGTCTGCCCTTGTCGTCGTCCGTGTATCTGTGCGTGCTTGTTGGCTCTCTTTCCAAGCTCGCTTACAAGACGGTATGCTGCAGCCTCGCAAAGCTGAGAATCATGTGTCCTGGCTTGGCTTCAAGCGCTTCACATGCGTACGTACTCTTGTGAAGCAACTCTCCCGTTGGTGCTGAACCGGTTTCAGGTACCGATACAGGCCAAGATGGTCAAACGCAGTCTGCTGTCGAAGGAGGAAGTCGAGTGGCTGAAGGTCCGATGTCTTTGCTATCACGACGATGCACCTGACCCCCCTCCTTCCAGACGCATAACGCGCTGTGTCTGAAGCGGCTTGGTCCTATGATCGCGAATGACAAGCGCGCTTCGAAGTGGCTGGCCCGCGAGTGCCAACGCGAGCTCGCACCCGACGCCAAGGGCCCGCTGAACATTGTTTGGTGAACGGATGTGAGGGATATGTTGCGGGATCTAGTTCCTGCGGATGTGTATGTGCGCACTGCATATGTCTCTACCTGCCCCATGCACGCCAGGACGTGCTCGGGCTGTTGTGGAAAGGTGTAATGTTTGGGCCTAGCCTGTTGTATATGTGTCATCTGTTGTCGTTTGGATATACGTGTGTTCTACCTGTCTGTATACTGAACTCAGTTCTCTGTCGTGCATGTGGGGGACCAATCACTCGCCCGTCTTTGTGTTGCCCTCACATGGGGCCAACCACAAAACCGCCAAGGCACTTGGCAGATTAGTGTATATGGCACTTGCGTAGAAGCCTGGTAGATAGGTAGGTAGATTCGGAGCTGACGGGCCTGCATAGTAATACCGGGATTTGCCACTGTGACCTCACATCGCTTATATTATGATTGAGCGCTGATATTGAGCCTTTTGTGCCACTCGGAGCTACGGTATTGTAGTCGCAATGCATACCTCGACGTCAAGGCCGCAACAAAGGAAAGGCTCACTACTTAAATCTCATGCGATGCGCAACCCGCTCTCCAACATTTCAGCAACACACTCCGCGACAGGACATGTCGCGACCGTGGCACTCCTTCCACTTATACGCTCCCCACGCCACACCCCGCCGTCTCATGGACGACCGTACGCATCGCACGCCCATCACGTGTCGACGGCCCAAATCTGCGGAGACGACCTTCAAAACGCAATATCTAACGAGCATACCGACGCGTTGGACGTACAAGACTAACGCGCAACAAGACACAACTCAATCACAGAACATCACAGACTATCGAGCGCCCTTTGGCGTCTACCAACAGCATGCGGATTCACGACGCGCCCTCGTCGTCCGGTCTTCGCGCCGTACCCGCTGCCCATTGCCTCGGCAAGTCGGAATCGCAGTCTATTCCTGCGCTGTCCCTGCCTCTACAGAGAGCAGCAGCGTACTCAACGAGGCGACGACACCAAAGCATGTATTATACGCATTTGGCGATGTGAGCACGCAGTCGCCGACGATGGCGACGCCACGCACAACCGGGCTGCTGCCGTATGCTTTCAGGTTGGGCCCCGCCGGGACTCACTCCACCGACCCCTTACGGGCGATCGAAACGACGGGGGTAGTTCAGAGCGGTGCACAGCCGTGGATGCTGTGCGGATGGTTGGCTTTTGTTGACTTCACGCTCGCGGCGCTAGCCCACAACGCCACGCACAGTCCGTCGTATATATCGCCTCTGAGCTTTGGGTCGCCATCCCCGTTCGGCGGCTCAACGCCACCGCTGTCAACGCACTCTGGACAGACTCACTTGTCGCAGCTCCCGACACCGAGCCCGACTCATGAATCACTCGCCGTGGCGTAAAATCCACGGGGCCGTGCTTTAGCTGAGCCTTTTAGGGCAGACGGCCAAGTCTCCGAGGGATGCGCTTGTAGCATTACAAAGCGTACGTGGAGAGGATGTCGACACTGCAACAACCGACGCGTCGGCTCGTCCTTGTCGAGAACATCAGTGTCTCCGCGGAGGTCCGGTCATCAGCCGGGAAACAACGAACTGCTCCTTGACCACGGCGTGCGGGACCCGTGGTCTTCCTGGTATCTCATGTGAAGCGCACTTACGGCGTGTATAAAATGGACTCGGCCGTGGGCTGGTGGCTATCAATATCTCGATTCCGTCCCAATCTTTACTACCGCATCCTGTGGCCGTAATGCCCAAAGCGTCCACCTCCGCAGGTAAATCATAGTCTGACTCATGCCTGTCTACTTAACTGACGCTGAACCGTAGCTTTGGGTGTGCCGCAACGTGCTCACCCGTACAGACGTACCTCGGCGCCGCTGGCGGATGCCACAAACACGTTCTCTTTCGAGTCGGATCTGCCAGTGGGCACATCATTTGCCTATGATTTCCGCAACGGATGGGACGACGTCACTCTCGAAAGTCTCGTGAAGGGCGACTCCCAATATCTCTGTCCCATTGGCCGTGGTTGCAAAAAGACGTTCACTGAGCGATGCGCGGTCCAGAAGCACATTCTCGCCCTGGAGCACGTAGAGGACGTCATGCTTCCAATTCTCTGGGTCTGCCCGCATCACAATCAGCCCTACGCAAACCCCTCTTCGCTTGGGCGACACACCAAGCTCTCGAAGGAATGCGCAGAGTCCCTCGCCAAGTGGTGCTCCGATAACGGGATATCCCACAAGAAGTACATGAGTATAGGGTACCGTGGAATTGCCCCTGAGACCACGGCTGCGGGCCGCAAGAGCACCTCGAGTGGCAGTCTCTGGGAGGTGAGCGAGCGCCGTGCACGCACAAAAGTACTTATTGCTGACATTGCCACAGAGGCGTCACGATCTAACGGTGCTCCACGGCTGGGGTTCAACTGCTCAGGCTGTGCGTGAACCTGGGAACGATTATCATGACGACGCGGAGGTACCAAATATGCCCGATACTACCTCAGCCGGTGCCGAGGACGACGACTCGCAGTCTGTCGCACAACTAGACCCGGTCACCATGGAATACATGGAGAGTCTGTTCTGCCTGCCGAACGCTGTGGAGGTAATAGGAGACGCCTCGGAGGTTCTCCATGACGCGCTCGATTCGCTTGAGGGTGATACACCCATCCCTGCATACGATGTATCACTGCGATTCTAGTAATAGTCTTACCCTCATGTTTCGCCTATATATATAAGTGCATGCATATCTCTACGTGTTGTTTTCGAGTTGATTAGCTGACGTTGGACTAAGCGAGATCTCCTACTGAACGCTTCTATTCGCTCTCTGGTGGAGGAGCTAACGTCGGTCTCGCCACGAAAGTCCGGATCCAGTACTGGTTCTGAGAACGGCGTCCAAGGATCCGACGGCACGAGAGGTTCTGGCAATCGCAATCCTGCAACGGTGAAGGCTGTCCGTGAACGAGCGGCAGAGTAACGGTCGTTGCGGTGACGGCCTAATCATGAGGGTGCAACCCCACTGAGCTGCGGAAGGAGGTCCCACGCACATGTTGGTAGAGCGGCGGAAACTAGAATTACACAAAGCTGCTAGTTACTCTAATTTAACGGCACGGGGAGCACAATTCGTGATGGAAAATATAGCGACCGAAAGCTTCATTAGCCATGTAACCATGACCGCGAACTCGTGGGCGAGGCGGCGACGGCGGCAAACAGTCGGGTAGCAGGGATCAGAGTCCGCGTACAAGAGCTGCCACACCAGCAATTTCACCCTCCACATCGACATTCTCAAAGACCAGCTCGTCAAGTAGACCGCTGCCGATGTGCATGTTGGCAACGAATGACGCGAGGTCACCAGCAGATACTGAGGGAGTTGCGACTGATGGGTGACCTGTAAGCCACAGTACTCGCAGGTCTGGGAAGCGCGGGATACTGTCAATTGCGGAGAATACGATGGAGTCGACGTCGTCAATGTTGAGCGTCATCTCGTGAATCGCGGGAAGCATTGGATGCGTTCCCAGGACATCTGCAAGAAGGATAGCGTCGATGGAGAGTGTGGAGAGAGATGACGGGGAAAGGTAGGTCCAGAGCATATGGATGGTGTCTCGAGGACATCGACCGAGGTGTCGACAATTATCTTCGGAGTCGGTGCCTTCCACCTCCAACCAGCCATCCACCGGAGTACCGTCGTAGCGCGCACGTCGTATCGAAAGCCGGACGCCTTGTCGAAGACCAGAGAAGATATGGCAGTATTCTCCTGGTAGATAATGCCCATGCCGCCACGGGACTTCGACAGTGAAGGCGTGAAGCTGCTGCGTGTACAGTGCCATAATGATCTCATGCATACTTGGGTACGCGTCGTGAACATGCACATGGGTCAGGGCACTGGCGAGCTCTGTGACACGGCGATAATCAATGGCTTCAGTTTCGTATGGTTGTGCTCGTAGATCCAAGGTCCTTGCGTTGGGAACCATCTCGAGAGCGGATATGAGACCCTCAGTATCAGCAGAGATAAGTCTGTACTCCAAGCTGGTTACGGAGGGAAGTATGAGGCGTCCGGAGGTCCAGTCATAGTCGTCGGTGTAAGGAGTGTAGCAAACCGTGAGCAGCTGTAAGCTGGGGAGCTGTATGTTCCTCGAGAACTGCGGAGCCGCATATGACCCCTTCATGGTCAGCGAGCGGAGTCCAGGTAGGGCATCGAAGTGTCGCAAGAACACGGCCAAGCTTTCGACACCGTAATTCCCCCAATCAAGATGGACGAGCCGCTGACGGCGAGGAGCCAGGATTCCAGCCAACTCCACCACCTCACGACGGTCGGAATTGTCCTTAGCATCGACGAAGCACGACAATGCGACAGACTTGCTCCGAGAAACCAAGAGCCGAACAAGTTCAGTGTTGGCTCTGCCAGGCACGACCGGACGCCGACAGCCTTTGCAGGTCATATCCCAAAAGTCTACCGCCTGGCACGCCGCGCATCCGCACTCCTCGTGATGCCGCGAGTTGACGACCTCCAGCGTGGACCACAATGACGGCGAAACAAGAGCGAGGGAGCGCCACATGTGGCAGACATGTGTAGCGGTCACGATGTCTCGCATGGGCAAGTGGCTCCATATCTCGACCCACAGTTCGTCAGGAAGTCGTAGGCGGCGCATACGCTCAGCGTTGCGCTCGTGCAGTTGAGCCGCGACGGCCCCGTCGACATGAGCCCGGGCCACAGCAGCGATGCGCAGGCACTCCTCGTCGCTGCAAGCAGTTACCATCAGCTATTGCGCAACTCGACCTGGAGGGACTTGCTTGAGCACTTCGTTGCACCTGCTGGCCTCGCCGTGCGCGTGCCGGAAAATTCGGTGCACGGCTTGCGCGAGGTCGTTAAGCAGCGATTCCGGGACCGTCCTACTTGAGTTGTGCATCGTCCAGCGAGTATAGGCAGTATACGACGATACTGGGCATGCAGATTTGGGTGCGGGTGTAAGGACTGATCGGCCGTGCGCGGCAGCCCGGGGAAGCGGTTGCAAGCTCCGCACCGGTCTTCGTGCAGGTATTATCAGGTCGAGCACCTCGCGAACTTGTCGCACTAGAGACTTGTGCACTAGATGCCGCAACTCATCACGCTCGCCGATGTTCTCTTGAGCTACTCTCTAAATATTACGTGTTACAGTGTTTAACGCTCGGCCTAATCATCCGGACCGTCGCACGGTAATGCCCGCCCGCGAAGCCAGGGCATTACCGTATGACACGTCTGCGTCCCGTAGACTAGCAGTGGGATAGGATAGAATACCATGAGCCAAGGAAGCGAGGACGTCATTCACGAAGTCAGAAAGCTATGAGGGGGAAACCGTCGAAGAAGGAACTGGGAAGGCTGATACATTATAAGCTCCGACTTTCGCCTCTTGCCTCTCGCCACGTTACAGAGAGTAGCCATCGTTTGTCTCTGGAACATGCCGTTGTGCTCACTTTTCTAGGAACCCAGTATTCCTTTTTTTTAAAAAAAAAGTTACAGCGTCAAGTGCGTCGAGTCTGCTTTATGTCTGCCCTCTGGGAGACAGTCAACATCGAAGCACCGCCAGCCTTCGTTCTCTCGTACATCTCCGCGTCGCGTGTCTCAGAAACTACGGGGTGCTATTCTTCTTACGCCGCCGAATACGCGCTCGCTTGTGTAACCTGGCCGTTCCTAGAAGTCGGCTGCTTTCACGTTGTAGGCCACTCAATGACCCACGGGGACACGTCCGGAGAAGCTCAGCCGGTAGCTGTTGCGCGTTCCCTTTGTCGTCATGGATAGACCGTTCGTCGCGCTCGCGCTGTTCGGTGCAGCAGCGCTCGTTGTCGCTCGTCTGACCCGTCGGGCTCGTCGTCCGCTCCCACCCGGACCGAAGCCTCGTTGGATAGTCGGCAACTTGTTCGACATGCCCTCAGACTCGCCGTGGATGCGCTTTGCCGAGTGGAGCGAGTTGTACGGTACACCTCCTGCTGGTTTCTGTCAGATGTCGGCGCACACTGACGTTGCGCGAAGGAGAGATTACCTACGTGGAGGTATTCGGCCAACCCATAGTGATCCTTAACTCTCTATCGGCGTGCAAAGAGCTGCTCGAGAAGCGAGGCGCCACGAGCTCTGGACGACCGATAGGGATTATGCACGAGCTGATGAACATGCACAAGGTACGGGCCGTGTTCATGCCCAGCGTGTGACATTCACACTCAGGACTGCTTGCGCCAGGGCCTGACGTCGATGCAAGATGACCCCTTTTGGCGCTATGAGCGCCGCCTTACGCACGCCGCTTTTGGTCCCCAGAGCGTGCAGGAGTATTATCCCATCCAAGAAGCTCAATCCGTCCGTTTCCTCCAGAAGCTGCTCGAACCGGATGTCAATTGCAAGAAAGAGCTGAGATAGTGAGTTCCGAATAATATTTACGTCTTATCGTCGAGCTCGCTATCTGACACCGCTATAGTGCCATAGGACAAACTCTCTTTGAGGTCGCGTACGGGCTCTCACCCGAACAGTACTTCGACGAGGTTCGTGATCGGGGTGAGAAAGCCTCCGATACTCATCGTCTGTAGTTCATGGAAATGAGCGATACCCTCTTGCGCAGCTTTCTCGAAGCCACGATTCCTGGCAGGTTCCTGGTCGAGACGATCCCTATCTGTAAGTGCGAGTATGCCTCTCACGACCGTCAATGAACTGAACGTGGCAGTGCGCTATTTTCCATCGTGGTTGCCTGGTGCTGGATTCAAGCGGTATGCAGAGGGAGTCAGTAAAGTCTCCGATCGTCATTCGACCATCTACTTTGAGATGGTGAAAAGGGCATGGGTAAGTCTGCATTTCAGAATTGCTGCTGCACTTATGGTCACGTCGTTGTCCATAGGAACACGGGACGGCTCCACACTCATTTGTGGCGAACGGTCTAGAAACTCTGGCTACGGAAGAGAAACTGCCCATCCCTTCCGACCAAGCTGAAGAGGCCCTCAAATGGGCAGCCGCCTTTATGTACTTAGGTGTGTACAGCACCAATATGAGTGCACAGGGAATAACCTTGGTTCCCTGGATAGCCGGAATCGACACTGTTAGTACAACTCTAGAGCCAGATCCCAGTCCCAGATCTGTTCATTACTTGTCAGACCGATCAAACCGTAGCGAAATTTATGATCGCGATGCAGACTCATCCCGACGCGCAGAGGAAGGCTCAGGAGGAGCTGGATCGGGTCGTGGGGACAGAGCGGCTTCCCACCATTGCCGACAGGGACAACCTTCCTTACTTGCATGCACTTATCAAGGAGGTCCTACGGTGGCACCCTGGAGTTGCGACAGGTATACCACACCGTCTCACCCAGGACGAGGTCTACAAAGGTTCGTAGCCTACTATTATCAGGATATTCGCCATCGAGCGCTGCTGAATGGGACAGGCTATCTCTTACCGAAGAACACGACTGTGATTTATAACGCCTGGTAGCTATCTCTGCCCTCAGTCATTCATACCCAGGTTCTCACAGCGATGCAGGAACATAGCACGCCAGGCGAACGACGGCACCTTGCTTACGCGTCCGGACGAGTTCATCCCGGAGCGCTTCCTCGACACAGATCCGGGCTTTGAGAGCCTCCCCGACCCATCAGAGATAGTATTCGGCTTTGGAAGAAGGTCAGTTACTCTGAACTTACAATTTACTGATCGACCGAGCTCAATCCAGAATCTGTCCTGGACGCCATGTCGCGGATGGGACAGTTTTCCTCATGATCTCACGACTATTGGCCACATACTGGATATCGAGCCCGCAAGACAACAATGGCCAGTGCACAGACGTTCATATCGACTGGAGTGGGGTGGATGCTGTCAGGTATGTTCCTATGGTGTGCTTGCAACATGAAGCTCACGACCGAGCCAGTTATCCGAACCCGATGGCGCCTCGCTTCACACCCCGGTCTCCTGGCACTATTGACCTTATCAAAGTTGCTGATACCATGTTGTGATGCGTGCGTTGTTGCAGAGGCTCAGTCTCCGAATCGTGAGTGCGAGATATGGAGGACTTGGAGATCGAAGCACAAATGCATGCTATAGTACATTGTACAGAAGTTGATCCTAAGAGAACGAGGCTATCGCATGTTGGGCGCGTTTCTCTGAAAGTCCAAACACTCGACGCAATGTGGTCGCACAGGGATATCCGAAGCGAAGTCCCGAGACTCGTTGTCTGGGGCACGTCTCGCTATGTCGTAGAAGGAGTGAACATGATGCAACACACGATACCATGCCCAATGGGTGATGACACCGTTAAAATTCAACTCTGCAAGTTCGAGCTCGGGAAAGGTGTTCTCGACGTCTCGTCTCAGGCGAAGCTGTTCATAGGACGTGAAGTCGATATCAGCCGCAGACCTCACGGAAAGGACGCGAAGCTGGCGCATCGTGGGTCCGCGACCGGCCATGCCGCGAAGCAGCCCCTGCAGAATGCACGATTCAGCGGGGCCAATACGTAACGAAAGATGGGGTAGCGTGCACTCACATGTTTGTTGGCGGACCCGTCGGCATTGACGAGAAAGGTGATGCCTAGGTAGTGAAGATTCGGAAACGCGCCAGCAATCGAGGTGAACAGCTGCTCCAGCGCAAAATAAGAGCCTTCGCCAGGCCATTTGCGATAGAGGTGCAAGCTCGTGAGATGTTCAGGAGAGGCGAAGTACTCTAGATGCGGAAATTCTCCCCATCCCAAGCTTAGGGTCACGTGCTGGAGTTCGCGAGGCACCAGACCGTCATGCAGCTGGTGGTGACCCACGCCGGGAAGCTGTACGGCGGTCAATGCGGGAAACATGTCGGGATCGAGCAGAAGCGAGATGTCTGCGGCACCGCCGCCACAGACGCGAATAGACGTAACGTTCGGAAACCTCGTAGAGAGTGCAACAGAGGGGTTGTCTACCGTGAGATGCGTAACGGACAGCCACTGCGCGTCTGCGGAACCTATGACCGCGCCGAGGTCAACCCACGAGCTCACATCCAGCATGGTGAGCGTCTCTCGACTATTGTGCAAAAGCGCAGAGATTCCCGTCCAGCCAGTGTCGTCGCTGTCCTGTACGTGGTACTGAAAAGCGATGCGGCGCATCGGGCGCAGTCCAGAGAGCAGTGCATTCGCCTTCTCGACCATATTCCCGAAGTGGACGGTGTCGAGAGACGGCATTTTCGTTATCGCGCGGGACATGGAGAAGTCCTCGTCGATTTCCACAAGCGACGTGAAACATCTGCCGAGATCGAGAACCTGTAGGCGTGGCATCTGCTGCAGGGCCATCCGTACGAGTTGGAGTAGCACGGAAGTCTCGTCGGGCTCTAGAAAGCCTCGACATCTGAAGACCTGAACGAACAAGCAGATTCTGGGTTGGGACACAAGCGCAAGCATTACAGCTTCAGCTGCAGGGCCTCGCCTGACGTCGATAGACACTTCGCGGTACAGCAGCGGCACAGCGGCGTGCCGCGCGTCGCGCGACGTCAAGCACAGTTCGAGCAGCGTGCGCACGTCGCACCATTGCGTGATGAGCTCGAGAACGTCGTAGTGAATAGCCGCGTCGCCTCGCATCTGGTGGCGAGCGGGCAACATGCACGCGGACAAAGCCGGTAGACGCGTCGGCAGCGCTCTTCGGGATTCAATATTGCATGCTCGCTCATTCCAGCCAATTCCATCCTCCAATTTCGACGTGTTGAGAGAAAGATACAGCGGTATAAAAACAAGACTAGAGAAAGAAAAAGGCACACAGAAAACTCCGTCCTCACAAAAGACCTAGATATACAACCCATTATCGATGCGCGAGTCTGCCAAACCGTCCACATACGACTAGATCAACTCAAACTAGACAAGGCCCTCGTCCTCGGCCGTCGCCTGGAAACCCGCATCGTCGAACGTCCAGCGCGAGAACCGCGTCTGGTCGTTCGTCTGCCACACACGCGGCGCAGTATTACTCCCCTCCGACGCGCTCGAGCCCGCACGTTCCACTCTTCCCTGCACCATATCACCGCTCATCCCGGGCCCGCGCATGACCATACCCCCGCCAACACCGGTTCCGCTACCGCTCATGTCCATCGCGGTGCCGAGGTCGATGGACCCAGACCGACTGCCCACGTTCACCTGCATAGGCATTTCATCCTGAACTTGACCGTGGCCGGGAGGAGCGTACATCGCGGATCCGGGACCGGTCGGCGGGGGCATCGCATAATAATACCCCTGAGGTGGAGGCGCGTAGGGTGGGGCGCCGACGTAGGGTTGTTGCGGCGCGACGTACATCGAGCCATCGTATGCGGCGACATACTCAATGGGCTGCATCTGCGGCGGCGGCCCTGCCGGCGGTGGGTGCGTATAGTTTTGCTGCTGTTGCTGTTGAGCAGGCGGCGCGATGTAGCCCTGAGGGGTTGGCTGTCGCGGGGGTAGCTGGTCGTGCTGCGGCTGCTGAGCCTGCGGTTGAGGAGGCGGTTGAAGAGGCGACGGCACGACGGAGACGCTCTGGCGTCTGGACGGTGGTTTGGCAGCCGCAGGGCGGATGGGCACGGGTTGCTCGCGAGCGACGACCGGCGTGCTCGGCTCCGTTTTCACCTTCGAGTCCGCGCCTCCACCTCCACGAACGCGCACGGCAATCTGAGGGCGCCCTTTCCCATCGCGCTCCTTCTCCTTCCTCCTACTCGGTGTGGCCGCCGGTCTAGACGTTTGAACGTCCGCCTGCGACGGTGTAGGTGTCGGCAGGCCCGAGCGCGCAAAGCACACGCCCATCCCGACGAACGGCAGTATCTCCCCATCGCCCAGTACGCCGCCGTTCCCGTCCCCACTCGCCGGACGCTTCCGCTTTTCGCCCGCCCTCGGAGGCGGCACACCGCCCGCACGGCCTTTCGACTGCAAGAACCTCAGCACCTTCTCCCCCGGACAATCACGTCCTCCAAACACCGCAAGCGTATCCCTCACAGCGTCTCTCGCAGGCTGAGCCCACATCGCCGTCCCATCTCTCAGAATCGCTCCAGCGCACCACACAGCACCCACCCACGCGCCTCTCATCCACAAGTAATTCTTCAAGCACCCGCCGCCACCGCCTACACCTGCTCCGCCGAGAAGGATGCGCGCTGCGGACCCGACGCGGCATGCGGCATCGACGCTCGCGAACATCGCCTGTTGCAGGATCGCATCGAGCCGCGCGGCGGGGAGCATCATCTCGAGGATCCTTCCGTGTCCGAGCAGGGAGAGGGCCGCGGCTGCAGCGCGTGGCGGTGGCGGTGGCGGCTCCAAGGCTGGCGAAGAAGAGGCCATGGCCAGATCGTCGGGAGAGGATGGCGAGGGCGAGGACGGGGAGAATGGAGAGACGTCGAGACGGAGGGCGGGCGGGAGTTCGGAGAGGAAGTTGTGGATGTCGGCTTGGTGGCGTTGCAGGATCTCTGCCGCTGGTGGTTCTGTCGAATCGACTCCAACGCGAGGGCAGGTTGTCATTTTGATTAGATGGGTGAGCCTGCAGCGGAGAACGCTGTACGTGTTGTCGCGCCCGACAACATCCGACCCGCTCAGCGGCGGCAGAATCGACGAGTTGACGTCAAACTGGGCGTCGTCGCATTCAGCGGGAATCGTAGTCGTGTACGAGTCGTTCTGAATCAGCGACGGAAGGCCTAGCGCACACGACAGCATCCTGTTCAACTATCAGTGTCAGTCACTGCACGAGAACACCCACGCACACGTCAAAGTACACGACGTCCCACCAGCATCTGCGCCGCGCCTCGGCCTCAAACAACGACATGCGCTCGGTCGGGTCGACGCCTAGTCCTATCGCGCGCGCGGTGCTGACGGCTTTTGAGAGGATCGGGTACACGGCGGGCTGGCACCGCGGCAGGCCGTCGTTGAGTCTGAAGATGGCCTGGAACAAAAGCGCGTAGACGTAATCGACGTCGTCCCCGCCGCCCGAGCGTTCAGCGACTATGGAAAGATGCTCCGAGAGCGTGAGCAAGGCGTCCGGGTCGTACGGCCACGGCGTCTCGACGCGCTCGTTCCGCAACGCACCGACGAGCCACGCCTGTGCACCGAGTGCCCACGCCGCGGCGGCGAGTGCGAGAAAGTTCCAAGTGGGCGGCGCGCGAGAGACAAGACGTGCGCGGAGGTGCGGGAAGTGCAGCGCGGAGTGCAGACGCAGCACGCCGTCGAGCGCGTCGAGCAGCGGGCCGCGCACAGACTCTGGTGGAAGACGCTCGAGCAGGTGCGGGGCGCCTGGGCCCGCGGCGAAGAGGCTGGGATCTGGGAGCTCCGCGGAGGTTGCAGGCGCTGCTGCTGGAACGAGGTCGGGGATCGCGCCGCCGGGGTAAAGCAGGTCCAGCCAGACGCACGTCGCCTGGTCGACGTGCACGAAGCTCGTCCTGCCCGTCGACGAGTCTGTGGCGATCGTCGAGCGAGTGCCGACTGGCAAGGGCGCTGCTGGCGGCGCAGGACCGTGGTTATGAACCTGAAACGCGTTCTCGAGCAGCAAGATACGGTTGTGCAGGGATTGCACGTCGCTGCAAAGAAGTCAATGGATATTCCTCAGAGAAACATGAAGCTTACACTTTCTCCTTTGCCTCTACGGAATACTCGCACTTGACTGCGGCGTCGCGCTTGACGCAGCTCGAGCAGGGTGCGCGGCGGTCGCATTTGAGTTTTAGTCGTTTGCACTGCATATTCCGTGAGCACAGGGCGCTTAATTAATGAAGTGTGCGCACCTCGGTGCAGACGACGGTGACGCGCGAGCGGATAGCCCTAAAGCAGAAATAAGGATGATCCCGGCGCTGTCGCGAACGACGCACGCATTGCCAATCGGCGGCGGCGGCGGGCCAGAGGAAGTCTGTGGGGGCTCCATTGACGGAGGCGGCGGTGACGGGGAGGTCAGGGGACGAAGACAAGAGGCGGAGTGATTCGATCGTGTCGGCCCTGCCGTTCCAGCGAGAAATCTGACCCGCTCGGCACGTCTGCTTTACATAATTCCCCGCCGCACTCGAAAGGTAAAGTTTATCATGGACTTTGCGGCGTCCGCGGGCTCTCGGTTGGCACAGAGACAAGGGATGATAGCCACTTGTGGGCTCCGGGTAATAGGAAATATGGATGTTCTTAGGATGCTATCATTGGCGGGTCACCGAAGTGGCCGCAACGAAGGTACGCGGTTTTGATGGAGCGCGAAAGATTCAGTTGCATTCAGGTGTCAACGGGGGATGTCTGACGCATCGTCCAAGGACTAAGGGAAACGGAAAGAATCTTCGCCATGAAGGAGAAGAGTGGGGTTATTGAGAAGAAGGGGAACTAATACCGACTTTGTTGACGCAAACCACGCGAACCGAAGGAGTGTGATGGGGGGAAGGGTTCGCCGCCGCTCGATTGCGTCACAGAGGCGCGGTGGGCACTATGGCTGCTGCACCTGAGCCGTACGGGACATGTCGGATTCCCAGCTCACCCCCCTCGTGCACATGAAAGGGAAGTGGAGTAATGGAGGGAGTAATGGACGAGACGGAGAACGGAATGGAAGGGGAAGAGGAAGGGGAAAAAAGGAATTGAAAGGGAAGAAGAGTAGTGGGACTGTACTCTACCTACTCCCAGTGTCAACACGCTCTTTGCCCAACGACGACAGCCCAACGCCAAAATGTGGCCAACGGCGAAGGCCAAGGGTAGATAGAAGGTGCCACTGCACTAATGTCCACAGACGATAGCGTCAACGGAGAGCACCGACGTGCTCTTCTGCCAACACGTCCACACTCTTCTCCACATTAGAGGATAGCGCAGATGCTCGGCCAAGTTACAGCGGGCAGCCCATCTGCACGGGCAGGACAGCGCACATGGCGCGACAAAGGAAAGCGCAAGGGCGCACAGGGACTGAGGGAACATGCGCGGCAGTGACAGTAAAGTTGCACGGACACGATGGAAACAGTGCACGGCCGTGATAAGGAACGGCGGCGCAACGGGCGCGATCACACCTAGCGACCTTCTGCACAGAGAGTGCAGCGTATGTGCGCACCGACGCGGGTCGAGCGGTCATCTGCGACGGGCAGGGCGGCGCAACTGGCGGGAGGGGCAACACACCCAGTTACAGCAGAAGAGCGCGAGCGCTGGCCTAATATGGAAGGATGTGCCGGGGTGACGCGCTACGCGCAGGATGCAACGAGAACGGGTGCGATGGGCGAGGTGGTTGCGCCACGAAGGAGCGCGGTGGGATGGAGGTTGACGTTACGCGTTGTACGGCGGCGACGAAACTGCCCGCTCTTGCAGCCAGGCGGGCAACGAGCCAAAGATCAAGACACACTCTACGTGCGAGCTGCAGGCAGTACGCACGACTTCAACCTCCAACCGAACGCTCCAACATCCTAGGCGAGTTGGCGCAGGACGCAGGACGCGCATTCGCACGACGCAGGACGCGCATTGCACAGCCCCCAGCGCCCCAAGAAAAGAGGAAATGGGCGCGTGCGAGATGGCGCTGACACGCACGACGTGCTCGGACTGGTCACTGGACAGAGGAAAGAACGCGACGGAAGCACGCGCGAGCGCGACGAGGGACGCGCACGGCGCAACGAGAATGGAAGGCAGGAACATAGGATCGGTGCCGCGTACACAGGGCGGGACGGAGCGTAGAAAGAACGAGTGGTAGGACGCGTCGTTTGGAGAGGGGTCACGTGGGAATGAGGGTGACGTCACGCGTTGGATGGCAACGACGAGGAGGAGGCGAACTCTCACGGCGCGGGAACCCGCCAAGACACGAGCTGCAGGCAGTGCACTGCGCACGACTTCGACCCCTCACGGGATATCGATGCAACTTGTATGAGCCGACACGAACCAAAACTGGTCTAGGCGCACTGCACGCGAGCTGATGGTCGACGCAAGACACGCATTGAAGAGCGCCAGCAGGGAGCACGAGGAAGGCGACGGGCGCGTGCGAGACAGCGTCGACGCGCGCGGACGGTCGACGCGCACAAGATGGACGCAGCGGACAAAGGAACGAACACGGCTCTGGTTGCTGCCGTACTTCTGACTTTCTTCACATTCGATTTCCGCCCTGTGCTCACTTCTGTTTGTAGACGAGGGAGGCGCGACGCGGCACGCGCCCTCCCAGTACAGAGAGAAACGGGAAGAGTCTTTGCATTACCTGGGACCGCAGATGAGTAGTAAGAAGTGGGAGTGAGAACGGCCTCTTCGAAGTTGAACGAGCACGGAGAATGCCCTGGAGCTGTAGAAAGCGAGAGTAATGCTGGAGAAAAAGGCTCGACGGTGTGCGGGGCACGGCAGGTAGTCTGACAGAGTGCAGATGGTTCTCTGTACCTTGACGTGTGCGAGGAAATCCTTCCGGCCTACGTGCGCTGTGCGTAGGAGAGCAGTTTCGCTAACAGAGCCTTGTAGAGGCGATGGACGTGCGCGCTCGAGTCGGTGCGACCGAGCTTTTCAAGATGCTGGAGGGACAGTAAAAGTAGACGAGGCATAGCTGCATGATATTTTTCGGCGGCAGAGGGAGAACTCATGTGCAACATACGACACGACAAGACCACCAGACGCGACTCGGCAATAACAGGCCACCCGACGTCGCGTCCGTCCACGAGGAGGAGGCGCGAGTCGTTTAACCGCGCTTCTTGGACACACCGACGGTCTTTCCGCGACGGCCTGCACCACAAGGTCAGCCATTCGAACCAACCCAAACCCAAACCCAGCACGTACCGGTCGTCTTCGTGTGCTGGCCACGGACGCGGAGGCCCCAGAAATGACGGAGACCACGGTGGGCGCGGATCTTCTTGAGTCGCTCGAGGTCGTCGCGCAGCTTCGAGTCGATGCCGTTCGAGACGAGCTGCGACGACTTGCCGTCCACAATGTCCTTCTGTCTGTTCAGGAACCATGTCGGGATCTTGAACTGCGTCGGGTTCTGGATAATCGTCACAATCCGCTCCAGCTCGTCCGGGTTCAGCTCGCCGGCGCTGTGGGTGACGGCAGTCAGCACAGGTCCAGCAACGCGAGGTCACAACGAAGGTGTAGGTGCTCGACGAGTAATGGAATGGGTGGCGACGGGGATATGGGCGGGCGCGCGCACTGACCGTTTGTTAAGGTCGACGTCGGCCTTCTTGCAGACGACGTTGGCGTACCGCCGACCAACACCCTTAATCTCGGTGAGCGCGTACATGACTTTGCGCTTTCCGTCCACGTTCGTGTTCAGCAGACGCAGAATGTGCTATCATCCCCCACCCGTCAGCCTAGCATCCTACCCCCCTAGCACGGCAGACGCACCTGGAACTGGGCATTGGGGTCCGGCGCGACGAGAGACATCTTGAGGATTTGGCGGTTGACGGGGCGGCCGCGCGCGGTGACGGTGACGGTTTTGTTTTGTTGGTGGAGGGCGGAGGTGAGCGGATCCTGCCGGGGGGTCCGGGACCAGATTAAGGTTCGCGCCGGCGCGCGGCAACTGAACAGCGACACCGAAAAAAAACTAAGGTAAGAACTGTGTTTGCCTCACCATCCCTCTATAAGGAGAGAACTCCAGCTCAATATTTTTGCGTCTGCTGTGCGTACGTCGGTGTACAGTCAATCGTCAATAAAGGTCTGAACGGAGACAATTCGGCGGATATTGGCGTCGAGTAACATTGGTCATTCCTTCTCCTACTCCTCCTGTGCTCTATCTCTCTCTCTGCTCATCCCTCGCGTCTGAGTTTGCAATCATGATTGCGTCGTGGATGTCGTCAACGAGATCTTTGAGACGCCGCATAACCTCCTTCAAGCGCTTGTGTTTCTCCACTTCCCCAGACCCAGCTTTCGTGAACATCGAAGCGACCTTGGACCCAGTCTGTGGATCGTGTTTGCTCTGGATAGCGGTCTTGTACTCAGCGTCGATTCTGAGAGAAAGACCCGGTTATGTAACGAAGCTGCAGCGCAAAAGCGTAAATCACCCACGAGTCCAACTGATCCATGAATGCCCTCCATGCATCAAGGCCCATAAATTTCTTGAACGGCTGATGAAGAAGGAAGCTATTCAACTCCGCTAACTCGTTGTCGATGCTAATATTAATGCTGGTGTCCGTCGCTGAAGGCCAGCTATTGTACTTCTTCTTACACCAATCCACGAGTTTGGTGAAGTGCGTGATGAGAGTGGCGTCCTCGAGACTGGCGTCGAAGAAAGCTGCCATCTGATGTCGAGACGCAGGTGAAGTCGTATCTGATGCCAGTACCCAAGTACAGTACGCGGTTCATTATATATGTAGCCGCCGCCGCACAATTGCAGCCATCCTCCCCCGCAAGCTGTTAGAAACAATGGGGGCTGTCGTCGACGTGCTGATCAGAGACTGGCTGGAGGCACAATTGCGCAACGTGTCGCCCGGAGGTCCGGGGCCCTCCGCTCACACTGGCGAGAGCTTCGATCATGTTTGTCGGCAAAATGAGAACCCTCCGCTCTTCCCTGTCCGCACGGTATTGGCCGGAGGTAACAACTGGATGAGCTTCGCCCGGAGCTCACATGTTCGATAACAGGTTGACATCTTCGAGATGGCGGGGATCACAATGGTCGTGAGAGAACAACCGGAAAGAAACTTACGCACGAGACTGCAGTAACGTACTCGCGCATGTGCACTACTGCGGAGAAGAAGGCACTAGATCAGCCGTAGTTCATGCGGGTTACAGAAACGCCTGAACCGGCGGCGACCGAAATCAGCCGTCGGCCGTTTGATAGTTCGAAGTGTTGCACCAGTTTTGAACCCTTGCGATAGGCTAATCTTATGACTCAGCCAGGGTTTTCAGGGTTATTCTCAGAGGTCGGAAGACAACTATGTAAGAATGCCCTCGACGTCATGGTCCACGAGCACGGCATTTGGCCTTATTTGGCCAAGGTTGACCCTCTTCCACGCCATGCAGCACGATCTATTGTCAGTCGACGCTCTGCTCGCGCGAATCGACAACATGGGTGCAGATATGCTGAATGAGCCCGCCCGGCGCTCTATCGAACGACTTGTTCGCGAGGTCCCTGGTGACCTTCTCCCGGTCCAGGTCGAGCTCTTCTTTTATGGAGCTCTTGCCCTTCACGACCAGCATCGCGTCGACGACATTCTCGCCTCCAGCGCTACTCCCTACGCGCTGAATAAGCACGAGCTATTCTGGACATCCTTGTACCCTATCCTGCGCCAAGCGGGATATACTCTGCGCGCGCGGTACGCACCAGGCTGGCAGCATCACGGTCCTCAGCAAGTAAAGGGTGACAGCTCATTTTGGGGAAAATTTCCCGAGGCACGGGCGCTGCATGTGCGTTTTTTTTTCTTCCAGACTTCCAGCCCAAGTTCTTACGAGGTGCAGCCATTCTCGTTCCGTGCTGTGCCAGCTGTCAGCATGCGGACAGGCGCGAACACTTTCTTGAAAGTACTGCACACGCGTCGCGGTCATCCGAACGCCAATGAAATCGACATCCTGAAGTATCTTAACGAGGAACCAAGGCGTAGTCATCCCCACAACATCTGCGTTCCCGTTCACGACTACATCCGGGTGCCATCGACATCGAGCAAAATAGATCCCGAGATATCAATCGCTGTTATGCCCGCTCTGAGGCCCTCAATACGATTCGAGGACTGCATGATCTGCGGGTTCGTCTTGCACGGTATCAAACAGTTACTTCAGGTTCGTCCTTTATAGCAGTGCTGACCAATGCGTTTACTCACACGATGAGCCAGGGGTTGGCGTTTCTCCACTCGCACGGCATCGCGCACAGGTGTTTTGATCCGATACCGAGACTGCACACTCTCTAACGACGGATACTGCAGGGACATCTGCCCGCGAAATATTATGCTATCGCAGAGTGGGCCACCATTTCGTGTCTATCTAATTGATTTCGGCCTCGCATCGCAATCCGCCCCTCAATCCCTTGTGACGTGGACGGGCGGACAGATAGAGCTTCCAGAAGTTCCGCTGCACTCAGTATGGGATCGGTCGCCGTTGGACGCGTCTGTTCGGTATGATCCCTTTGCCGCTGATATCTTCGCCCTTTATCAGGCCTGTTACATGAACTTCGAACGCGTAAGGGTGTTATCTCGATCTGTGTTTTTCGCTAATGGGACGGTGTAATGCAGCTTGGGCCATTCTTCGAGGACTTGTGCGACCGGATGGAAGCGACAGATCCGGCAAAGCGACCCAGCGCTGCCGACTGCGTGCGCCTGTTCCAGCGCGAGTTTGAGAGATTACCGCGGCGATGCTTCTATCGAGCGACGTACTCACTAAAGGCAGCTCGCATAGTCGATGGATGGGCCGGCGTTGCGCATACTCTTGTACATCGTGCTCTAGCTGTATGTTGGTTTTGGATTTTCGGAGATACTGTTTGAATGTACCCATCTTGTCTGCGGACTGTCTGATCTGTAGGAGGCGGGAGACCGTTCGCTCTGACAGGAACAGTCGGATACCGCGGGGCTTACACCCGCTTCAGCCGTTGGCGCCCGGTCGCGGCCGAGGCAGTCCTTGGACCAAACCCGCTGACCCATCGCTATCGTCCTGCGCGTTTCACCCTCGCTGGAAGATGTCTAAATCACATGATACGGTTCCCGTATCACTACTTGACGACCTCGCGCTCGCCGTGCAGCGAATATTTCAGCACGCGCATCGCGAGGCTAGCAGTCGCAACGAAGAGTTGAGGTAAGTCCCTTTCAAGACATAAATAGTTCAGTAGCAAACTATGACTCCTTGCAGCGACGAGGAGTGCCTGCGCGTTGCTGCTGGGATGCGGGCTCACTTCGACTGCGCCATCGCAGCGGAACTGCACGAGCGCAACGCTGAGCGTATATCTCGCCTACGACTTCCCGGCGAACTGTGGGTCGAGATATGGGGCCATCTGCCCATGCGGAACATCGTGACCGCTACCCACGTCTGCCACATGTGGCGCTCTCTCGCTCTTGCCTTGCCGTCATTGTGGTCCACTCTGGAGGTCTTCAACACCCGGCACCACGAAGAGTGCGAATGCGAGGCGTGCATGGGGATACGGGCGTGGGACCTGACCTGCAAAGGTTGTCGGCGTCCGGTCGTACCTGGTAATGCCAACACCGAACTTCTTCGCCATCTGCTTCCTCGTAGCAAGTCCAGCGCACTCTCGTGTTTCGTTGATACCGAGGATCCTTCCGACGTTGATCAAACGGTCCAGTTGGCGAAGATATTGCTTTCCCATCACCAACGGCTCGCCCATCTTTATTGGCGCTCCGGTACTGAGAGCCTGGCCCTGTTTTTTAGTCATTTTGACGCCCTTCCTGCACTCCGTTCGCTAACCATGGGGGGTCCGTACTCGTGTCCGAATTTCTCGAGGAATATACAGCTTCCTAGCTTACAGCAGCTAATGGTTTCCGGCAGTCCTTATACGGACGACTACGACTATGACTCTGGCCGCCTCGTATTTCCTTCTGTCACACGTCTGGTGTACAGACTCTTCAGATCGAATCTTAGCGCCTTCGTACACACTCTCGAGATGTGTCCCAACATCCAGATCTTGGATCTACGAGGGCACACTACCATGGATGCCGAAGCCGCCAGCCGCGATTATGGCCGTCTCGCCGAACTGGCTGTCAATGTGACCCATATCCATATTCATGCGGTTGACAACATGCATCGGACTATTGTGGCGCTGCATACGCCCCACCGCCGTACGTTCATTGTCGACCTCACATGGTGTCAGTTACCGGAGGGGACGTTGTGCAGTATTTTCTCCGATCTCCGGCAAGGCGTTCGGTTATCGATTTCATGCTCACGGCGCCCCGGGACTACGCATTTCCCATACTGGGATATAGACGGCACCGACTGTCAAGGTATGCACCGAGGCCTCTACCAATGTCGCGAAGACACAGTGCAGACGCTGTGGAATTATCTTTCCCCGTTGTCTCTTTCTGAAATCAGCATCGACGTCGCACTTCTGGGAGGTGTACTGGGCACACACTCAGTGTATCCCGGAGTGCACGAGCTTACGATCAGCATTACCGACATCGACGCATTCGCCTTCCCCGAAACTGGCAGCACACCGCACTTCCCCGATCTACGATTGTTGCGACTAGCAGTCGCGAAGTCGCTTTCGATGCTGTTCATATCTGCCAGCTCACTTGCCTCGTTCATTTCTGATCTGCGCATTGACGGCGGTGTTCTTGCCGAACTAGTCTTGGAGAATGTGACCATGGAAGGCGGGATTGCAGAAGTAGCTGCTGTAGTAGACGAGCATTGATCTCTGTTGCGCGGCATTTCTGTGCCGCCCGCTAATCGAAGTCATCGTAACGTGACTCTCATCGCGGGTCAAGGGATCAACATCGTACGACGAATATGGTTAAGCGATATTTCTCCCACGCAGACATCTAATACTGCTTTTTTACAATAAAGTAATCTAATAACTGTAGTTTTCGCTCTAGCTTTCGACGTTGCTGGTGCACGCATCGACGATGGACATCCGGTAACCCTATGATTATTGATTAGGTTCCATCAAAAAGTATACTTGCTATCGGACGTCCGCACGTCTAGGGGTCAGACACTTTCGCGCATAAACTTGATGAAGAGTGAAACAGCAAGCTCCGCGGCTTCGAGAAGGGCCGTCGCAGTCCGGTAGCATGTCCTTCGAGCGCGAGTGGCTGGTCATAACGGGGGCACCCTGATAGACTCACTTTTCCCAATCCGTATGTCCTCACTCCGATGATCACAGATATGTAAAGTCTACATAGGCTCCGCCTCATGGACTATAAATTGATTCAAAAAAAAAAAGTCCGGTAGCAGCCGCAGCGATCTTAGACTTGTGCTCTGACCAGGTCTGCTCTCACCGCTATCGTACCCGGCTCGACGGCGCCACAACTCTCTCAAATTGTGCGGTATGGCAACTGAATTACACACCGACTTGGTACAGGCTGTCCAACAGATTTTCCGCGACGCCCGCCACAACGCTCGGGTTCGCAATCACACGCTCAAGTACGCTGCATTGACTCCATCCGCACGTCGTCATCGTTAACACCACTATTACCAGTGCGGAGGAGTGGCTGCTTATTGCTGCTGAAGCCCGGACCTGCTTCGAGAGCGCTGTCGCGTGCGAACTGCGCGCTCACAACCAAGAGCGGGTTTCTCAACTACAGATTCCCCAGGAACTGTGGGTCGAAGTTTGGGGCCACCTGCCCATGAGCGACGTCGTGTCTATCAGTCACGTCTGCCATCTGTGGCGCTCGCTTGCTCTCGCCTCGCCATCGCTATGGTCGACGTTGGAGGTCTTCAGCGACATGCATGTCAACGATTGCGACTGCGAGGAATGTGGATCTATAGCCAAGCACTGCATCGTTTGCAAGCGCTGTCGACGCACCCCGACACTCGGCACCAAGAATACGAAACTCGTTCGCCATCTGCTTCCTCGCAGCAAATCTTGTGCCCTATCGCTCATCATACGTCTGAGCGACTACGAAACTAAAGAGCTTGCACGACTGATCACTCCCCATCGTCGACGACTCGTGCGAATCGAGTGCAACGACTACGACAGTCGCATCATGGCCGCGTTTCTGTCTCACTTCGAAGCTCTTCGTGCTGTCCGGGAACTTTCTACGGACGGTTCTGCCCCACCGGTGTCGTTCATGAAGAAAATCAAGTTGCCCAGCTTGCAGCAGCTGAAGGTCAAAGGTACTCCATTTAACGACCGCTACGACTACGCCTCTGGGAGGCTCGTATTTCCATCAGTAACACGCCTCGATTACATCCTCCCCTACGGCAAATATGAAACTCTGATTTCGACCCTAGAAGTCGTTCCAAATCTGAAGGCACTGGATTTGGATGGGTCGAACGATTCGAAACCTATCAACCTTGACTATCCTCGCCTGTCCCAGCTTACGGCTGACCTAGACGGCGTTCAACTCCGGCGACTGGCGATCAACACGTACTCCCTTGCAATGGCGCTATACACGCCACAACGCCGTAGCTTTGCTGTGGAGCTTGTTTGGGGAGCAGAGCCTCGCTCGGTTCCCTTTTACTCGATTTTCGCCGATTTGTGCGACGATGTCCAGCTTTCGATTTGTAGCGGATTATTTGACGATCCCAAGGCAGCTTCAAGGTATTTCCGTCGACCCAGTGTTCCTATAAGGGTCTGGAACCTACATGGCACGGACTCACATGGGCGACATCGCCGCATCACTCGCCATCCAAAAGACGGGTTAGAAACGCTCTGGGAACATCTTTCCCCATCAGACCTCTCTGCTCTTTGCATCGACGGCGTCCTCGTACCAACTGCATTCGAAGCGTCAACGGGATGTTGGGAGCTACACGAGTTGACGATCAACAACTCCAACGCCGATTCATTGTCCTTCGCCAACGATGGAGATGTCCCGTGGGTGCCGGAACTCCGAGTTCTGCGGGTGACGGCACCAGCATCTTCGGATGATACACCACCAGCGATCCCCGCCGCCCATCTCGAATCGTTTATACGCAAAGCGCGTATCGTAGGCGGCATTCTGTCGAAGCTGGTGTTGGTTAATGTTGAGATCCATGGTGACCAAAGCGGTCTCAGGACGCTTGTGTATCCCGGAGTACCCGGTGGGCGGCTTTAGCGGTCTATTGCGATGGAGACTGTGTCGCATGCACTCTCCACGGAGACCGCGAAGAACGAGCGTTCTTTGCCAATCTCGCCATCTTGTAGCCTCTTTAC
>KV426303.1:0-12044 GCA_001632375.1 Exidia glandulosa HHB12029
TGATCGCCCTCCGTGCGTGGCCTGGCGGTGGTGGCGGAGGGGAAGTGACGAATAAACCCTATACGGTGCAGGGCGGGAGCTCTTGTGCCGTAACATATGCGGTGAAGCAGCTGCCAGAAGCCGATCTACGTAGCGCGATCTTCCAACTCAAAGGCACGTCAACTTCTCCTTCATTCATATATTCGTTACTTACGCTCGGGTCCATAGGATTAGACCCGAACTGCGACACTCCCGTTGAAGTGTTGCATGTGATCTTGCTTGGTATTGTCAAGTACTTCTGGCGGGACGCCGTGAAGAACCAGTGCAATACCCCTGCGAAGCGTAAGGATCTCATCGCGCGACTCGACGCTTTTGATACCAGTGCCCTTGGGATCTCGCGTCTCCGCGGAGAAACACTCGTCACCTATGCGGGCTCCCTCGTTGGTCGCGACTTTCGTGCGATTGCGCAGGCAGGACCCTTTGTTCTTCGCGGACTCGTAACGGACGAGTGTTACGATGCCTGGGTGGCACTGTCTCTCCTTGTGCCGCTCGTCTGGCAGCCCGTCATTGACAATATGGACGACTATATTGTACGCACCCATTTTCTCATGGCACAAAGCTAACACTGGAACAGCCTCGCTTAACGCGCTCGATAAACAACCTCCTTGCTGCAACCGCTCGCTGGACACCGCGCTGGTTCAACAAGCCAAAGTTCCACTTACTCGTCCATCTCCCTGACCACATCCGGCGGTTCGGCCCAGCAATCATCTTTGCAACCGAGGCCTTCGAGTCGTTCAACGCGGTCATCCGTGCTAAGAGTGTTCACTCTAACCGCCAAGCACCATCCCGCGACATTGCAATAGCGTTCGCCCACGGCAGTCGTATTCGACATCTTCTCAGTGGTGGATTTTTCCGTGTCTACCGGTCACCAGCTCCGGCGTCGGTAGACGATACGGTAGTTGTCAGCGCTACACCACGAGAGCAGCGACAGGTATTCCGAACTACGAAGCCGTTGCCTGAGGACTTCCTACAGTCCAATCCGACCGTTCACAATGTTCCACTTATTTACAGCATTGTCCGGTCATATCTTGGCATGCATGAACCGGTTCTAGCGTGTGGTACGCGTATCTCAACAGTGTGGGAAGTGACACTAATGACTTCTCCAGATGCAGCGAGAGCTTCGGGCTCATATCAAGCAGTTCCATTCTCGTCCACTGTGACCTTTGCGCATACTCGCTCTCCCGAGATGACAGACTCCAGCATTGTTCATGTCGTTGAGCAGGTCACACTCGCGAACGGCGACACGTGCAAACCAGGGACCTGGGTCGCTGCGCGTCAGCGGACTCGTACGCAATCGGGGACCGAGGCAGAACATCTCCTCGTCGGGAAGATCGCTGAAATCGTGCAGAATCCCTCAGGACCCCCGACCACTGCACACCGTCTCCTCCTCAGCAGCAGCCAGAAACCGTCCGCAAATGCGGAATCCTACAACATGCCGGCAGTGCATATCGTCGACCATTGGGACACTCTTCCGATCACGGTAAGCAGGCAATGTTCAACCACTATCGAATCACTGAGCACATTTAGGACGTACTATGCTCCGTAAATGTTCAACACAATTGCTTGAAGCACAAGTGCCGCGCGTCCGACATGCGCGTAGTTCGCCAGGAGCGTCAAGATTCACAGCAAACCAGACCCGACATCAAGCACACTGAGGGTCTCGACTGTGTCCCAAAAATCCCAAGTGAGTTATCGGGTCTGAGACCCCCCGATTGAGTTATCAGGTCATATCGGGGCGCCGCGACGAGTTGTAAAGGCATATCGGGCCTGATAGGGCAGCCTCAGACCGTATCGGGGCCGATAAGGCGCCCAGCCACGGTCGATAGGCGCCTGTTGGAGCTGTAGGCGCCCATCAGGTCCCGCGGAGGCCCTATAGAGCACGACAACGCGTGATCGACGGGATTCCCAGACAAGCTGCAAGCATCCAAGAGAGTTGAATATATGTTATGTACATGCATTTGAAAAAGGAATATCACGGTATGGGTTGCTCACAGCTGCCAGAAGCGGCGGAGCCGAAACGTCATATAACTACCAAGTGGAGCTGCCCCACCAATTCCCTCGTAACGCAGTGGCTACGCGTGCGGCACCTTGTGGCGCTGCACGTAGTGGTCACTTGTTCGAGTCCTCGCAAAGTCTAAGTTGGATGACAAGGTAATACCCAAGAGTAAGTGTACAACACAAAGTAAGACAACTACCCCGGTAAGTAAGCAAGTAAGTAATTAGATCTAGATAAGCAGTGAAGTTCTCGCAGTAAGAGCTGCGAGATATATCTATTACTATTTGACCTCTCGACTACAATACTGTATTAAGGTTGATAGGGCATTATAACGCTGTAGGACCCGATCGGGCCCTATCGACCCGATCCGGCCGTATGGGTGCAGATGGGTTCTGAGCTTCTCTGAGCCCAGGTGTCGGGCCCGACAGCCCTATCAGGTCTGATAATGAGTGATACCCTCCGACAACTCAAGTGGGATTTTTGGGACAATTGGGTTCTCAACCTCGGTCAAATGCGCGACGCCGCAGTCATGCAGAGACTCGCCATACCGCCACCACGACTAGAACTAGACCAGTGCATCTCCGAGGGTGTCAGTCGAGAGCTCGCCGCACGGCGCAAGAAAGCAACGAAAGCGCCAGCAACCGGAACTGCGCCCGTCATCGAAGCCGGTATGCAGGTCGTTTCGGGTGGGGCTCCACCGCAGAGCACAAGCACAGGCCAACGGCAGGCAGAGGTGCGCAGGAACAACAGAGTTCCAGGAAGCGCACCTTCCACGTCGGGCTCCGCCCCGATGTACATGCAGTGGAACGCGGCGTCAAGCTCAACGCCAGCGCCATATCATCCAATTGCGACACCAATGCCACACACTGCAGGGCGTCGTGTGCTATGGGCAATGGACGAGGATCGAGATCGACTCACAGCGAGGCCAGAGAGTCATGGACGTGCATTCGACCCATCGCTATCGACAACGACGACACCATCCTACTGGACGTCATCAACACCAGCACCGTATCCACTGCCATCCGCGCCGCGGCCATTTGCGCCGCCAACGTTCGTGGCGCCGCCGATGTTCGCGCCGCCGCCGTCGTTTGCACCGCCGCCGACGTTCGCAGCACATCCGTATGGACAGCAACGCGTTGGAACACAGCATGCGCCTGCCCAAGAGCATCCAACACGGCCCGAGGTGAGTTGATACTCTAGTGAATTAATATTGACTGCGAATAACGTACCTGCAGGACCTGTCTGGATCCAGCCGCAATCCATGGCCAGCGTCGCAGTGCCATAGAAGTAACGAGCACAGGCAGCTTGGGCAGTACGCAGGAGGACACACATCCGGCCAATATTACAGGGCTTCGCAAGGGCCGTTGTCGACGCAGGGTGCGGAGTACGGTTCCCAGACACTCGACATTTCCTCGTTCAGGCACCAACCAGGCTCCGAGTCAGGCCACGAACCACCGAATGGGGCCGACGGCTGGGGAACGTAATCTCGAGCTCTGTGCGTTTGTCATGGACGTGTTAGCGAGATACTGACGATTGCAAGGGAAACTGGTTGATAGCACGAACCGTGCGCGCCGATACTGGCCCCATCCATACTTGCACACGCTCTAGGCATTTCCCTGGCGTAATAATCGTGAAAGCGCACCTCAATATACACCTATACGGCCTACTCCTGTCCTATGTCGTTCGTTGCGAGCAGCGTGCGGGAGCGTTCCAAACGGCTTTCGGGACCTGTCAAACAACAAGCGCGCGTCAACACGTAACAACCTGTTCTTGTCGCCGAGCCTCGCTGCATGCAAGACGATTTCTTCTTACATGTGCATGCTGTCCCAGCCACCTCAAGTATAGGATTACTCTAGTAGGGAGAAACCCTCCCTCCTAACCTCGGGGTCTCTGAGACGTCACTGTACACTCACCATTCGCTGTCCCAGTTGCAGTCCTTAGCACCACTCAGCCGGTATCTCATGTTCTCTCTCGCTGGGTAGTACTCACTTCACTCCTCAGACTGCGGAGTATAAAAGCGGAGTACGCGGCGCGTCACTCCGCGTGTCCCTTCGTCCCTTGACCTCGTACCTACACCTCGCGCGACCATCTCCCCCCGAACGCGTCACGTTTGCTCTCATCCAGCTTCTATGAGCCGGCCTAGCTCTCCCGAGTTCCCCTCTGTGCCCGGCATGTTCGATCCGTCTCCGCCGCAGGGGACTGCTGGTCCACCGGGCGGAAACCTCTTTCTGACCGACCCTGCGGCCCTCTCCAGAGTTCTTGGCAATAGCCCTGGTGCGTTCATTGCCCATGCATAGATATTTGCTGACCATATCGCATTTTTAAGCCGCAGGTTTCTCAGCTGGTTCGGGCAGCGTACAGGCGCCACAGCGGCCGACAGGCTCTTTTGACCTGCTGCTTCCAATGCTTTCCAGTCTCACAAGGAAGCTCCAACTCTCGCCAGAATTTACCAAGGAGCTATACGCATTTGCTAAGGTACATATGGATAGTTCTTCCTTGCGACGATGCCATTGCTCAACCGTTTGGTTACAGATGGGCAACCGCCTCCAACCCGACGACCTCATGTTGCGGATCTATACTCAGGCCCACCTCTTCAAGTTGCGAATGACCACGGCTCCAGCTTCCGATAATAGTGTCGCTATTCTCGCCTTCCTGAAGAAATGGCACGGCGAGGTTGTCCGCGAATGGCGCCCTTCCGCGGAGCAGATGGTGTGCACGCCTCCTCTGCATTTAAGCCCGTTCTTACATGCTCTATAGTCGGGAATCCGTATCGCTGCTAAAGAGATATTGTTTCAACCACGTCGCATGGACTTTTGTACTCTGAACAAGGACGTCATGGTAAGTCTTGTCGTTGAGGCTGCGGTTCCGCGGGCGAGCTCACCAGTAACCAGGAGCACCTCAAGAAGGAGAAGGTCGACCTGGGATTTGTTGACGCCTTTACCAGCCCGACACGCGAGGGCCTGGTTGCGTCCGCGACTGGACCTATCTGCTCGAGCGTCCGCAACAACTTTCGTACCGCGGTACGCGGCGCAACGCGATCTGGCAACCGACGTGGTGCTAAATACATTCTAGATTCGTGACAGCCTGTTCAAAAAGAAGAAGATCGACCTAATCACATTCACAAAGAATTCGTGTGACGGCTATCTCCCCAGCGGAACGACTACGCTCATTAATGAGAATTCACTGTACGTGCTCAAGTGCGCATTGCTGGTAAGTCGTGAACTTCTAGTGGTGCGACATATATAACACTATCTTACAGCGCCGTTACGCTCTCGACAATCCCGAAAAGGTCAGGTCAAAAGGCGCAAAGCAGCAGCGCAGCGAGCAAGTCGACTTTCCTGGATCGGACGACTCGCGCGGCGCGGACGCTGAACCCAGCGAACAGACGCTCACTGCGGGCTCTAACAAGAGACGTCTTAACGAGACTCAAGATAGGGACGATCATTTCTGGTTGGCCGTCGAGAAGTGGCTCGAGGCGCTGTCGGTGGAGCACGGAGGTTGGGACTGGAACACACCAAGGTGGCGCAGGTTCGCATTTTATTGGGGATATGTCTTTCTTTCCTCTTACAGGATCATCAGCTACTTCTCCAACCTACTTCTCAAGGAGAAGAACGAGGTTGCAGACTTCCCCATTACGTCGGCTACAACGCGTGCGACATCGTCGCCCATTACCGCACCTGCCGAACTGCCAACCTTCGATTTAGGGGCGTCGTCTTCCTCTAATGCAGGTGACACTGCCCTTGCCGATATTTGGGAGGCGTTCGCTGCCAGCCTTGGCCAGTAGATCATAGATATAAGCCGTATGTATCTCCTGCCTCAGAATTCGATGTTTCTTGCTTGTTACGCTTTGAAGCAGCACGGATTACCCATGATTCAGCGAGAATTATTCCCTGGTAACAGCCCTGAAGAGGGGTTTTCTTAGAGTAAGACGAGAGAGCTCCTACATTGGTGACGGCGGGGGGGAGTTCATATTACTGCATCTGCTTTCCCCTGTCCGTTTCCGCATAAAGCGGATTATAAGTCAGGGAGATAATTTATTCACTCGCAGTTACTCCCTAAAGCTAAAGTGCTACATCCATGGCTTCGCTCCACTTGTTGTTTCTCGCGCGTTCAGATCGCGGTCGAAAGCGGGCGGTTGATTTGGTCATGTTTGGCCGCTGCTTCGTCCTCCCCGTCCGCTCGACCGCAACACGATGCGAAGCGTACGACACAGCGCGCGCGCGTCGTCTCTGGCTCGCTTTCTACGACACCGTCCCATCGAGCCAAACCAGTCTCGTACGCCCAAGCGCGCTGCACCGTCCCAAGCGCGCTGCACGACCGTCGCAAGCGCACCCACAGACGCTTTCGCGCGTCTAGCGGAGCATGCCAGTGCTCCAGCCCAGAGCCCCGTATAGTCATCTGTAAGGACGCGCCTCCCCGCGACCTGGCAGGGGCACAATACGGCGGTGACGGGCTGGGGACTGTATTGCGCCGCGGTCCAGTCGTGGGTTTTGTGCGTCGCACCGCCGTTACAGGCAATGCCCCTCGTTTTCCTTTGACGGTAAGCCTTACGTTCGTTCATTCTAATATCATTTGGTTCCGCAAGCTGACCAGCGACTCGTCGTTCGCGACATCTACAGGCCACCACTATTTTCCACCCGAGCGGTGCGCTGGAACAGCACATTATTCGAGTAGAGGTGCGCCCTGAATATAAAATGCTCCAGAGTGTCTATCCCTTCAATCCCCCGACTATTTTTCTGACCATTCCCGATATGACAGCCTCAATACCAGTGTCGTACTGACGATTTCGCACGTCCTGCAGACCGACCTCTCCGCGACTTCTCCGTATCCCTTCCGTCTCTCTACTGGTCGCTTTGCCATGTGCTTGGGTCTTGCTCTTTTGCTTGAGTGTCTGGGTCGGCTTGCTTTCTTGCCCGCCTCGTTACTTGGCTGCTCTGGACTGGTTGCTTCGGAATTGCTCTCTCTGACTTCGGGCTGGACTCTTTCCGTTCTTGGGTCTCTGCTATGGCATCTGGTACTCTTGACTCTCTAATGCTATCTCTGGCAAATCTTGCGGGATATACTGAGTCGGTGAGTGCAATTGACCGCACTTGTCTTGTTTGTATTTCGAGTAGGACATAGCATCTAATATAACTTCCTTTATATTTCTTATTCCATGTGTTTGAACTTCATCCCGAAAGCGAAGGAAACGAGAACTGGCAGGCCATGACGCACCGTCGCTGATAGCCGGGACCGCTTGAGCTCAGCAGATGCTGACGGCGATACTCCGCGCACGCGGACCCAACATCAGCACCGCAGCTACGGAACATTTTTAACCCACGCGCAAGCGACAGCAGGTGATCTGGATATACTTGCCCGGCACTGTTGCGCATCGGCTCTGGCGAAGCTCAGCGTCAGCTGGAACCAAGGCCGTGTACCTCATGACCTCTTCCTGACAACGTGACGTTGCCGCTCTCACAGCCTCGTTCAGTGTGCGCTGTCTGTATCTCATTCCGCCCGCCTGCTCTTCCTCACATCTCGATTGAGCTGACAATGGCTCACCCCGCCGTTGCACCCGCGCCTGCTGTAGACATCACACCCCAGATCCAGCGAGTCTCGACTCGGCCTGTCAAGTTCGGCGGGTCGTGCGATGTGCATACCGCGTATTGGTACGGCCCTTTTGGAACAGTCAAGGTGCGGGGCCTCTGTTAGAGTCGCAGAGTTGTAGACTTCTAATACCGTAACGAAGGTTGCGCTGAAGGTCATTCGCTTGACATCAACTGGGGCAGGGAACGAGACTATGATTCGCGTGAGCGCGCTGGTCTCGAAATCGCATTCCAGGCTTACGATATCGATGCTATGTAGCGCCTGAAGCGGGAGATCGCCGTCTGGTGCCAGCTGCGGCATCCCAACATCCACCGCCTGTGCGGGTTGTATTGGGGTATGATGGGTTCCCCAGGCGTCCCCGCAATGGTCTCCCCGTGGCATAAGCACGGCGACATAAACGCCTACCTGAAGGAGCGAGAACCGTGCTCAGATGCTTTGAAGCTGAAGCTGGTTCGTCCTCCTGGCCATTCGCGGTCGAAAATTCACGATTAACTTTCGTGCAGCTTACTCAAGTTCTGACTGGCTTGAAATACCGTACGTCTGTGTAATCATGTATTTCGAGCTGCGTTTGATTCCTACCTTTACAGTACATGATCTAGAGATAGTTCACGGAGACATCAAAGGCGTAAGCGTCTCCTCCTGTTTGTACGAAGTTGCTCATTCGTTTATAAGGCCAACGTTCTCGTCTCCGACACCGGGGAAGCACGTCTCGCCGACTTCGGATTCTCGTCCATCCTTGCAGAGCATTCCGACTCGTTCACAGACCATACAAGTGTCAAGGGAACGTGCCGCTGGATGGCCCCTGAGCTCTTCCTCAGCGATACGAGTGGATCACTCACCATGGCAAGCGATATCTGGGCATGCGGATGCCTCTTCATTGAGGTACATGCTCGGGACTCGTGCTCTCTTACATAGATCTGACACACTCGTGTAGGTTCAAGGCGGCGTCCGACCATACCATACCAAGTCGACTGACCAACTGGTCATCATTGCACTGTCTAATTGCGAGCTCCCGGCACGTCCGGAACAGATGACAGAAGATGGATGGGAGCTCGTACTGGCGTGCTGTACAATCGAACCTTCAGAGCGTCGGAGTACTGACGCGCTCTTGGAGGAACTGGCCGTCCTGCGTGATGCGCAGGTGAGTTGACCATGACTCTGAACTAACTTGCAGAGACTAATACGCCATCAGTCCAAGTTGTCCGGAGGACTCCTATACGACGAAGAAGACCTCGATGTTCCCACGTCAGGAGGAAGTTCTGACCCCAACGACGCCTGCGACGAAAACGCCTCGGTGTTCAAGGGGGCCATACCGATATCACGACCAATCCGTCCTCGAAGCAAGGAGGCGTACCACGAAGCTCACGTTAGCCCACTCCATCAAAGGGTCCTGCAGAGCCAGTCGGCGTCTACGCGCAATCGCCCCATGGGGATGACGCCGCTCACCCGCACCGACTCCGTATCGGCGTTCTCAACCTCGTCAGCGTTAACGACACGGACAAGCAGTCGCGACTCGTTCTTCCCACAGACGCGCAAGAGCAGTGTCACTTCGATAGACAGCTCGTTGTCGCTTCCGCACAGCGCACCGAAGCCCCAGCCGCTACGTAGACATTCGCCAAAGACGTCCGTCATCCCGGAGACGACGACGACCTCCAAACAGCTGGAAGAGCCAAGAGACGACCGCGCTTCCAAAGAGATATTGAAAGGCGTAAAGTCGCTGCACAGGGCCGCACGTAGGGAGTTCGAGTCGACCTGGCTCGAAATCGCTCAGCGCGAGGCAGCGGCGATCATGGACGGTAAGGCAGTATAATCCGTTATTGACCCGCGAAGAAGGTTGATTTCTCCGTACAGACAACTCGTCCGAAGAGGACTACGATCATGCGCGGCAGCTTGCGCGAGCAAACTTCAAACGCCAGATGGACGCCTTGAGGGTCATCACCGGTGTCGAGGTACAGCAGCAATCGTCCGCGATTTCCACGACAGCTGCCGCTGCTGGAGAGTCCCGACCTCGATTCCAGTCAGAGGAAGGCGACAGCTATGCGGAGAGTATGTCCGTTTTCTACTATTAGCACGACAAAATGGTTGACACGCGCACTCAGACGCAGGTCTGTTTCTTTCCTTGGACCGGAAACGCGAGAAGAGACGCCACAAGAAACGGGCTGCAGGGACACAATCGTACGCGGAAGCGTCTGAAGAGTAAAGATGAACACTTTCGGTTGCAGGAGAAAGACACCACTGAGCCGCTTTATTTGTGCGCCGGTGAGGTCCGTAGTGTACTAGTTACCCACATATAGCTACTGTAGTCCTTAATGCGTCTATTTCACGGAGCCAAAGTTGGATAGAGGACGAGAGATCAGCGCTCACATCTGAACAGTGTAGCACACTACTATAGGCTAATATTAGAGACTCTATTCAACGGATCAAGTTACATTCAAAACATACACTGACTGCAATACAGGCGAAATTGTTCGATCATCCATGATTGGAGAGACTTTAGACGGGCGGAAAACATGGAGACTGATACTGATGCAGATGGGCTCACGTGGCTTCACAGAAGGCCCAGGGTAGATTGCACACCGCATTGAAGCCGCGTCGAATTCTCCGTCGTGGCGGAATCTGCGCTCGCCTCAGTCTTGATCAATTACTCAGCTACTGCATGTGCATTCAGGACCGGTGCGAGCGACGTACAGCTTGAGGCACATCGACTATGACAATCTGCCTTGAGGCAGCAAGGCTCGCCAGTGCCTTATAGGAAGTAGAATTTAGTGAGAATATGTGTCTTTTGGCGATGCTCATGTCGGCAAACCTTGACGATCGCGGGTGGGTTCGCCCAGGCGTTGTGCTTTCCGACCTTTGCGTCTCGCCTCTTCAGAAGCTCTGATACCGGTCTTTCTCTTCCTGTTACTCTCAGCCTCTCACTCGGCGAGCCATCTCTGGGATATGCTTGGCTTAGAGAAGGCCATTCATCCGTCCAGCCGACGTCGTCATGGTTCATTGAGAGACTGAGAGGGAGGAGCGGAGGCACGTTCTCCTGTACCCGGTTGCTGTCCGCGACGCTGTGGAGAGGGCGAAGCGCTGTCAGGTGAAGCCGCTGAGACGCTTGAACTCCATGTGGGAAAGCGGCGCCATCTGCTGCTGTGCCTGCCGACCATCTCTCCTTCCTCCGCCGCTTATCCTCCTTGCACACCATCAGTATACGCAAATCTCGGAGATCAATGCGGAGCGCGATTGGACGCACTGCGTAAGAGTCGTTATACTTCTGCATCTGCCGCATAGGTTTGCTTCTGTATTCCATGAGCTTTGCGGCGCAGATCCGTTCGGCTTTCATTAGCTCATTGGCGTCAAGGGTGAATGTGCTGCCGTCGTAACGATATATGCTATTGATGTTACTGAGCTTGACGTGCAGAGGATGAGCGAGGATATAAGTCGGCGAGAGTTCAGATTTCGGCCAACTGGCCGTGGGGCCGATCGTCTCAGAATTCGAATTGCAATTGTCTCCATCGTTATCGCCAAAGGGAACAGCGAAATGCCGAACGTGCCCATTGACAAGATGAAGTGCCTGTCTCTGTAGCGTCGTGGTCACGAGAAGTCGAACAATACCCCTATCGTCCACGCTTAAGACAACGCAGGGACGCGCATCTGGAACGTCCCGTCCCATTTCGAGACACTCTTTGTCTGCTTTCATTACCGGGGATAGGGGAGCGGCGCTATACATGTCTGCAGCCCGCAGCGCACAGAGGAGCACGCTGGCGCGCGCGAACCATATCTCGCCCCGTTTGGGGACATCGCTCTCGCTCATTGCGTATGTACTGTATCTGGCTTGATTACACTGAAAGAAAAACGTCACCGGGATGCCAGTGGGCAGCGAGATGTATTGATGAAAGGAACCGGCGACGTGTGGGATCGGATCGCTGCCTAGAGAGCGACGTTTTATCCTACATGGAGTGGCTGTGCACACCGATGCTATGTGAAGCTGTGCCGTGTATACAGATTGCTATACTATGTACACAGAGCTATGCTCCGCAGCCTATCTGAGTATACGAACTTCACATCCATGAGAGTGTCTGCGGTAGGTGGCCTAACGCGACAGGACGAAAAATTTTCCTCCTAGACTAAAGAGCCAGAGGCAGCAGCTGTAGCGCTCGATGTCGACGTTTACCCACCACCGTTTGTACATTAATAAAATGAGGTCAAAAACGCAGTTTTGGCCTATTTTTCTCAGTGAGAGAGTACAAAAACAGGAGGGACTGAGATTGAGCTGAGAGGATCAGACTTGCGCGCTTGAGGGTCAAGCTTGCTTCCGCGAGGATCAAACCTGCAGCGCGTTTGATCAAACTTGCTCGCGTTAGATCAAGCCTGCTCGGGCGATGTTCAGTTTTGCTTGCAAGGCATTCAAGCTTGCGTGCAGCACGCTCAGAAGACG
>KV426303.1:18299-53884 GCA_001632375.1 Exidia glandulosa HHB12029
GTGTCCGAGGTCGATTTTCTTGCTGAGCGCATTCTAGGCTGATCAACGGTAAGCCAACGAGATGAGATGAATGGCGCTTATTTACTCTACGAGACGGTGTACGTCGGCTTGGAAACTTTCAGGATCTGCGATGGAGGACTCGGATACGCTGTCGACGTCTACCCAGAGTTCGACGTGCACGCGCATCATGATCTCCGGCGGTCGAATCCCAGGCAGAAGAAAGTCAAAAGCAAAGTCCAAGGCAGCTTGAGCGAGACTCTCCAACACAGGAAGGAACTTCGATTTTTGCATATATTCAAAATAGGCTGTATCTTAGTGATGCGGCAAAATTCAGTAGAACTTACAATGAATGAACAATTTGAAGTCGTCAAAGCCGGAGAGGCTCGAATTTTGTGTCACGTGGCAAGACCCTGAATCGTGCGGAGCGGACAAAGGTGAATAGAACAAAGGATGGAGGATTCAACCTTTTCCGGCCGAATCTTCCCGGCAGCGGACATATCGGTGTCCTCCCATACGGAAAATCCGTATATTCGGAATTTTCCAGTTGAATTTTCCCACATCGGGAAAGTTCTCACGGCATTTCCAGAACGGAGTGTCCCAATGAGGCCCGGCATGGGAAGATTCGGCCGGAAAAGGTTGAATCCTCCATCCTTTGTTCTATTCACCTTTGTCCGCTCCGCACGATTCAGGGTCTTGCCACGTGACACAAAATTCGAGCCTCTCCGGCTTTGACGACTTCAAATTGTTCATTCATTGTAAGTTCTACTGAATTTTGCCGCATCACTAAGATACAGCCTATTTTGAATATATGCAAAAATCGAAGTTCCTTCCTGTGCAAGTGTTCGTCCGACCCAGACCCGTTGGCAAGACTCTCCAAGTCCAACGGTTCTTCCGCCAGTGGTTGTGGGGAGGATGGACGAACAGGCGACTCGGATCGAGGTTGGTGCGCAAAGTCCCAACCGTCCCCAACTGCCAACACGCTTGTCGTCGTCGGACGCGGACCGGCCTCCATGTGCGTGTGCGTGTGGATACGGGAAATGACAGCAGGAGGGTACGTATTTGACAGTCCGGCCACGGTAGCGGTGTTGTACTATGCATTGCAGGGCGGCCGCGGGAGCAGGCGAAATCGGGATGGATGCCCACGAAGTGGGAGGCGCGACCGACAAGAAATAGCTCCACGGTCAATTTATTCCTATCCGCAGCGCCATCAAACCCAAAAATCGCTCTCTACGCAGTGTTTGATTAAATGTAGAAACGCTCTAAGAGGTGTACAACGTACCGAGCTGAGTAGTGCTAGACATTTGCGTGGTTTGATGAGCGACGCTTCATATGTGTCAAGCTCCGCGACCGATGCCTGGGGGTCCAATCTGATTATCACGAACGTTCCGTCTTGTACTGGTTGGTCGGACACGACGGGGCATTCGATCACAGACATAGGTAAGGGAAAGGACAAGTGCAAGTCAACAAACGTCAACCAAACGAGAATATTGTAGGGCTGTACCGGCTCCCGCACAATGTACCGGAGTCCAAGTCGCGAATACCAGGTCTCCACGGCTGCCCCGAACCCGCTGCGAGTCACTCGCAGCTGCACCCACACCCACAGCACAACACACACCACAGACGAGAGAGACACAAACTGTATTTCGATCGAAAGGGAAAAAGAAAAGATACGGAAAGACGAGGAACGAGGTGCGGAGAAGGGACAACGACGACGACGACCTCAACATTAGTGTTCGTTCAACGGACACGGAAACAAGATCCACGCTAATTCGGGTCTAAGAGACGTCTAGCAGCAGCCGGAGGAAGACTGCTGGGCGACGCTCTGGCCGGCCGTGACGGTGACGCCCTTGCCCGCGCCGCCGGGTGCTGTGGAAGTTGCGCCCATGCTAGAAGAGTTGCCGTCAGTGAAGCGGTTCATGACGAGACGAGGCGAAGCAAACGAGAACAAGAACGATGGCCCGCGCGGACAGCGCCCACGAACTTGACGACTCCCGCTTTGGCGAACGGCGTGCACAAGCGCGAGGGGTCGACGACGCCGCCCAAGGACGAGGTCTCGCTCTCCCGCCGCGCTGGCCAAAGCGCCATCGCTTCGAACTTCAGACGGCCAGTGATACCTGGCACGCATGAAGTCTTTACGAGCACGCCCCAGCACATCGTCCACGAAGACTGCCCGCACGCGCAAGCTGCACATCTACGACGGCGCATTCTCACGCCATCAAACGGTGCGCGACACCAACGCGGGTAGAGGAAAGGGTGAACAAGAGCGAAATGACAGATACGTACCGGTCCTTGATCTGCTTCGCCATGGTCAAGAACGCCTGCTCGACGTTGGTCGCATTCTTAGCCGACGTCTCCAGGAACGGAATCGAGAGCTGGTCCGCGAACTCCTGCGTGAAGAGAAACGGGCGTCAGCGACCGGGTGCGCGAGGCGACAGGCAAGCAGGGGGTGGACGGCGGGAAAGGCGGGCGACGCGGTCATAGGACACGGGGCCGCGTTCAAGAGTATGGCAGAGTGAAGGGAAGGGGTATACGAGCAGGTAGGAGAGGAAGGAGGCTGGACTGGAGGACATGACGGCCGGACTAACCTTCGCTGCGCCGTACTCGACGACCTTCTTCGCGGTAAGGTCGCTCTTGTTGCCGACGAGGAGCTTGTTGACTCCCTCGGACGCGTACCGGTCGATCTCTTGCAGCCATTGCTTCACGTTCGTGAACGTGTCTGTGAAGGCGGCGTGTGCAGTCAAAGGTGGGTACGTAAGGAACGAGTGTGTGACAAGGGGCGTGGGCGAGGCGCGAGTGGCAAAGGGCGAGTCACGTCAGCGCTTAGAGCCACAAAAAGGTCGCAGACTTAAGAGCTTACCCATGTCAGTGACGTCGTATACGACGATGATACCGTGCGCGCCGCGGTAGTACGACGACGTGATAGTACGGAACCGTTCCTGGCCTGCCCGCGTACGTCAGCCCCACGCCGTCTTTCACGCCGAGCCGAGCACCGCACCTGCAGTATCCCACTACAATCCACAGTCAGCGACAACGGGTTACCACACTAGGAAGCACGCACGATCTGGAGCTTGACAGTCTTTCCCTCGAGCTCTATGGTGCGGATCTTGAAGTCGACCCCGATAGTCGAGATGTAGCTCTCCGTGTACGTGTCGTCCGCGAACCGCAGAAGCAGGCACGACTTGCCCACACCACTGTCACCTACAACAACGACCACTCAGTATACGCAAGACTGGCTTTGGCTTTGGGGACGCACCAATAAGGAGGAGCTTGAACAAGTAGTCGTATTCGCTGGCGTGCATCTGCACGGACGCTGTAATTAAGCGCCTGTAGACGACAAGAGTGGGCAGCGTACCGTGAAGGACGTCAAGAGTGTGTGGTAGTGGTGTAGGACGAGGGGATGATGCAGACAGAGCTCCGGCCAAACGGGTTTTCCCGCTCCCTATTCAAACTCAACCCTCTCCACGCTCTCCTTCTCTTTCCCTCTCTCCATCCCCCTCGGCATTCACTTCTCCTTGAATACTACTCTGTGGATTTGCGCCGTACAGCAGCCCTCTCGCGTTTGGCTGGCAACTTTTTCAGTGTCTGCACAGGAAGGCGGTGCATCACCTCACACAACACGCGGCGTCCACCACCCCAGCCCTTGGCGCCAATCCCCTCCCCGATGACACCGCTCCGCGGCTCCCTGCTTTCACTCGACCAAGCGCACGAGCATACACATATTCGATTACTCCGAGCAGGTTACACCAACGTATTTCGTTCCTGCAACCCCAGCTTCTAACGCTCCCATCCTCTCGCGCCCCACGTCCTGCTGGGTTCGGTTTTTCCACGTGCGCGGGCGACGTTTCTGCTGACAGTTGACATCTTGCCGTCCCTTCCTTTTCCCTCTCCAATCCGGTGCACATTCCATCTACGAACAGCCATTACCTAGCAGAAAAAAGGCACATCTCTATCATAATCAGCTTGGATTTCCATCGCGTCAAATATCGCCTCAGGGGCCCAGCTTTCCACCGCTTCCGACCCGAATATAGAGCTGCTCCTCGTCCACCCAGTTCGCCACTACTCTGGCCTTGACTGTCACATCCACTAGTACTCCCGCTCTCGTTTCTCGCACCCAGAAGCTGCGGCACGTTCATGTTACGACTTTTTTTTTACACCTGAATGCTCATTCCCTTCAACGTCTACTTCTCGCGGAATTTTATGGGCGCGTCGACGGTCTGGCCTACGGTGGTCGTACGTTTCCTCTGTTGTAGGAAGCACTTTCTTGACCTTTCCTCGGATATAACGTCATTCCATGTCATGTCCTAGTCGGCAATTCGGGTGCGTCAGTTCAGATCCCGTTTGTCGTCGCTCGTCGATCCGTCTTCTACCTTTTGTGCACTCTGAGTTATGGGAGTACAGTTTGTAAACCTGTGCCCTTGGATATACCTGGTTCGGATGCCAAGAAGCGACATGTTGCATACAGCTCACCGGGACAAGAAAGCAATTCTAAGACTTTTGACGTGATGGGGGTCAGGGCGATTCTGGCTAGGGGGAACAGACGAGAGACAGAGCTCTAAGCAGACGGAACGCGGCAACATGGAATAGAGGCAGAAGGGCTTTCCTTGAGGAAGGTCTACTTTGCGCCACCTTTACCCCACGACTGGCGCTTCTTCTTTCCTCTCGTGCCAAGGCGCTTCTTCCGTAGTCTCAATCACTTCCTCCTCAGCCTGGACAGTTCATCAGTCTATGGGGATAGCATGACCGCACTAGGAGGACTGACGCGTACGGCCTCTGGTGGCATAGTGACGGTCTGGCTGCAAGCGGAGAGACCCGCAGTCTCCTCCTCCCTCGGCCGCATCTCCGGTAAGCACATGAGCACTTGAGTGAGAGACTTCACAACGTATGAGACTCTTACCAGAGGCTGTCGCCACGCGCTGCCACTCTGCACTCCCGGCTCGGATGCCCACTCGCCGCCGGATCTGCCGAACGCAATGCTGGGAACTGGTCTGAGGCCTCTTGGTCGATACCAAGGTCGCAGTTTGCTGATGAACGTGAAGGGTGGGCTGCGGCGGTTTGCGACTCCCAGATAGTGGGTGGATAGGTGAAGAGGGGATAGTTGACGACGTGCACGCCACGCATGAGCCGCGGCATGCATATGGTGCGAACGGGTCTCGCGGCAGACAGAGGCTCCGGAGGGGCCGAAGCTGGTCCCGAGAGTCCGTCGAGGGCACGCCAAGGCAATTTGACCTTGACGATGTTCAGTATCAATGATAGCGGTACAATAGTGGTCGTACGCACCCGGGCCGTCCAGGATGCATTGTACTCCTGCATAGTTGCCCTTGGAATCAACTTGTAGCTCGTCAACTTCGCGTCAGCCACATGTTGTAGCTTGTCGAGTTCGTCGGGTTCGACATCGAACGTTTGGCCCTCGATGCCGCGGAGGTGCTTGTGGTGGATCGCGGCGATCGGCACGTCAATGGCGTACCCGAACACGTAAGACGGCGTTATTTTCGACGTTGGCCAGTCAGGCGTGGTCTTGATTACGGTCTGACTGTCGTTGCCGACCTCGTCGTCGCCGAAAGGGACGAGAAAGTGTTCGATGTGGCCATTCACCGAGTGGCGCGGTCTGCCTTCGAGTCTCGTGATGGGAAAGATTTGGACAGTGTTCTGCTTGACACTGAAGACTATGCACGGTCGATCTCGCCCGTGCACCTGCAAATTGAGGAAGTCTTGCAGGTCCTGCTGCATCGACTGTGACAGCTTCGCTGCGCTGTACATCTGAGCAGCGAGAAGGGCACCGCGCCGCACGCTGACACATGCGTTCCAGATCTCGCCTGGTCGTGGAAGCTGATCGTCCGTCATGGCGCTGATGGTGGAAGAAACGAAGGTCAGGAGCGGGAGCATTCCAGATGTCCGTGAATGACGTCGCTGCCAACTTGTGGATGCTGGAGTGTCTGACTGAAAAACTTCGATGTGAGTCTTGCGATACGATTTGACAGCCGAAGCAACAGTGAACCACGACTGCGCAAGGACGCCACATCCGGCTGATCCAGTGCAGAGGACCGGAGGGGGTGGGAGTCTGAGGTTCTTCTCCGATGTTTCTTCTTGTATAATGTTTTCTTTGCTGAGGCTGAGTCTGGGATATTTGGACTTGAGGAATCCTGTATGGAGAATTGGTACGCCTAACAGATCAGTCTACCTAGTCCTCTCACATCTGTGTCAGGGCTCGACATTTCCTGTAGGAGGTTGATCGGGAGAAGCACGGAGTTAAGGCCGTTAAGGCGCGGGAAACGCCAGCAAATGTCCTACCAAGAATGGCAGGTGCTTATGTAAATCCTTCCGTATAAAGAATTATATAACTGAGGACGAACAGTGTCTTGACGACCCTCGAGACGAACTGCGTTCGAAAGCCCTTCCTCTGACGCACATTTCCAGATACGTGTGTAAGCGGGTTTATAACCTTTAATACATTCTGTGCATACTCCTACCCAGTGGTTGCCGCCGAGCCGTTGTTTATACATGTGTACACTTGGAACCAACGCCTTCGGCTTTAACCACTGGCGAAATACATTACTGCTCCCGAACGGGCCGTGGTTATAGCGGGCTCTAGTGGCGGCTGGTTCCGGCAGGGAAATCGACGGGCGTCTAATGTTTTTCGCCAGTGGTTAATACCGAAGCCGGGGGCTCATGTGTACACATCGATAAACACCGGAGCGGAGGTATAACCACTGGGTAGGAGTATACATTCTGTGACTGTATTCCGGCTGACTGTTGATGTTTGTTTTTCTCGTCTTGTCCTTCCCACCAGCTGGTCAGCTGGTGATGGAGCGCTCTGTTCTTGACGAAAAGCCGCTACGAGATGGTAGCTTTGTCATAATCAGCCTGGATCCCATTGCGTCTGTCGCTGCACTCGACGCGCAAGCCGCCCATGAAGCTTCGCTGATTAAGTCGGGCAAATATCTCGCATTGCTCAAGAACGTACGCAAGCCAGTGTCATGGACTCTTTCTCGCCCTAATATTGAAATAGGTTGCATACTTTGCGCTCGATTGTACATCTGATAAGAAAACGTCGACTGTGGAGCTGCTCCTCGTTGGTCGCGGTCTACCCACCGCTCCTGCGTCGTGGGCATCCATTCCTATCTTTCCCGCTTCATCCCACCCAGAAAACGGTCGCCCTGCTGTGCATACTACTCTCCCGCTGCCGTGGCCTGACTGTCATGTCTACTCCATGGCGGAGCATGATGCTACCGTTTCTCGTATCCACACGCACCCAGAAGCCGGGCCGAGTCTGCTCAACGACCACGACCGGATCGAAGTTCAAGTCATGGCGGGTTCGGACAGTAGGCGGTTTTGGAGACTTCAGCCACCGACTTTGCGCATGCGTACGCCCCGATTCGAACATCCAGACGGATCCGAAGAACCGATGGAGATCTCTGCGCCTGCTTATGCTTCAGACTCGGGATTCTACATGTTTCTGCCTTCACCCCCAAAGCTTCGCATGCCACAGATGCGCTTACACGTCGAACTGTGGGTCGGAGTTGATGGCGTTACCGACCTCGCGCATCCCGACACTTTTGCCAGCGGCGTCGGGCGCCTTCAGGAGTAGGACGTATCACGCAGCCCTTGTATAGGCGACTGACAGCAATATTCAGGATAGAACAGGACTATCAGATACGTTTCTTCGACGAACACCTCAAGAAACCGGCGACTTCGAAATGGGTCGAGAGCTGTTCCGCGGCAAATGATCCTATACCCCAAGACAATTAGTGCGCATTAGTATCAAGTCGTTCAGGCGTATTCCAACCGCCGTTTTCGACAGTGAAAGGGAACTTGAGTATGACGAGCTTGGCCCAGAGGACGCGCTCGAACATGTGATGGAACGCGGTGCGTGGTGACCGTCACTTCTGGGCTCAGCGTTTTAGCTAAAGCCAGCCATAGCGTCTCATGTCCGTGCACGAGTTGCATATTTCTTTGGTGCCTTCTTTGTTGCCCCCGCGAACGAAGACAGTGGTAGGTCACCGGTGACGTCTTGCACTGAATCGATCAGCGAAGGTTGGGCAATAAACATATAACCGTCCGCTTTTCTGACTTCTCTGCCGCAGTCTCGTCCATCGATTCCTCATTTGCGTCTCGTGTACAACGGGCTGGACCAAGGTCATTGCTTCTGCGTCCGCTTATTGACGTCGTTTCAAAATGTGCGCAACTCCTACGCCCTCTCGGCCCATCGCTTCCGGTTGACCCCCCTACGCACGAATGAGTTTTCCGTGTACATACTTGTTCCATGACCAGTGGTCGTCGTGTTTACTCTAATACCAATTATTCAATATCAGTGTACGGCTCCCCAGGAGCGAAATCAACACTTCCAACAAACCTTCTGTGCCAGCCCTCGTCTAAGGTATCTATATGCTGAGATTAGTAGTTTTCTGTGGGTCACACATCCACCGTTGATGCTGCGCAATTTATATGTTCCAAGTCGTTTCCCACTGTAATCTCGCAGCTTTCTGCATGCTAGTAGAGTTACAGCGCTGCGTACCGTGTCCAGAACTCGAGTCGACACACTGTGAATCTCTGTGGTTGAAAAATCGTACATCTATTCCCGATGGATTGAGAACGAAGAAGTCGGGTGCGAGAGGAGCTTTCTGCTCTTTGAGATAGAATGTCTGGTCCTTCAAGTTGGGAGTTGTGCACTGAGGTCGATCGCGTCGACCGCAGAAGTCCGGGCGGAGGTTCGGCGATAGGCCTTCTTCGTCCATGGCCAGCTCTCGACCTCAATCTTCTCTATAACGACGGCAGCGCTGGCGACAGACTTGCGCCTATCTCAGATAGTCTCCTTTGTGCTTAGGCTTGCTATGGACTGGGCTGCGTCATCTGTGGCCTGTACATCGTCCCGCGGCGCCGGCGAGGCTGGAAATAGCGTCCTGCCGATTGGGGAAGGCGTATCGAGACTATGCTCATCTGCTGCTCTATCGCCATGGATGAACCGCGCAGACGATGAATATGCGTTCCCAATTACTTACCCGTAGCCCGGACGAAGGGGCTGCTGAACGCCACCGATACAGCGCGCGCGGACGATTTTTCAGCGCGGCGTCCCGATCCAGCACGACTGTGCGGGACAACACGGGCAAAGACCGGACGCACTTCTCAAGGCCAAGTCAGGACGTGCGAGCTCTTGCGGGGACTTCGGCGAGGTTGAAGTCGTGCCGAGCGCGGCGACCTGTGTGCTCAGCCATCTGCTCGCGCGCCGTCTTCGCCACTCTGATGCTCCTCGTTCATTCGCGCTCGCCTTCGTCTTCGCTCATCCTTAGCGTCATTGCTACCCATCACGTTGCCTAAGCATCTCTAGCTTATCTGCGCGCCGTTGTGGTTCGAACGGTCGCGTCCTGCACGTTCCCATCGCCATCGCACACGGCCGACTCCTATCACCGCACAGACGCGGAACCCCCGCGTGACCATGTCGTCTTTCCCAATTGGCAGGTTAATCTGCGAGGAGGTGGTATCCGGCAGTCTTCCAGCGGTACCAACAAACAAGGGTGGCGCCGTTCCGAGAAACTTGCAACGATGAACCAGGACCAGAACCAGCCCAGCGCACGACTATTGCTCACTAACTATTGCCGCCGCCAACAGAACAACACACCTCCCGCTGCGGGCGCGTGATTCTCACGCGACTGTGCGAGTTTGCAACTTTTCGTACATTAAGAGGGAGGGCGCCTCTTCGTCCAGTCCCTGTGACTTCTTGACACCCTGTCGCCCACCTTTTCTACGCTGCCACCAATTGCAGTTCACTCGGCGCCCGGTGCGCGAGGTAAAAGTAAGTCGCGGCCGGTCCTTGGACCCTTACCAGCACGTCCACACCCCCGGAAGAAAAAGGCTCACCGTTCCTCATAAGGGACAGACTTGACATTCCAGACACGCGCCTGCTGCCCTGCGAATCCGAATTGCTCGCATGGACCAGGTCGAAGAGAGCGCAGATGTGAGGGCGCGGACGCCGAGCCCGACGCCCAGCGAGCTGGAGGAGATTAATGCCCCGCTGTACGATTATGGTCGTTGGAAGAGGAAGGAGACGTGGCTGCGATGGCAGATAATACGTACGTGTCTTCCTTCCTTGCTACGCACATGAGCTCTGTAGGCTGACCCGTGTCGCCCTTGTCGGCAGCGTGGTTCATCTTTATCTCGGCGCTCATAGCTGGCTTCGTGATGCTCCTGGTGGAGAGCAAGGCGATCGTCAAGGCCGTCCAGCCCGCTGTGGTCTGGCTCAACGAGTGCGTTGCCGTCCTTGCTCCCCCGCTCTCGTACACCTTCCTAACCGATCGCAGTCGACCCGGCAACATCGGCTGGCTCATACCCATCGCGTTCTTCTTCGTCCTTTCCTTCCCTCCCGTGAGCCACATCGAAGCCGCGAACTGTGGCGCGCAAGCCTGTACGCCTGAAGGCTGACGCGTTTTCCCGCCCCGTCTTCGCCAGCTTATCGGCCAAAACTTCGTCGCTATCACCTCCGGCATTTGCTTCGGCACCGCGAAGGGGTTTGGAATTACCTGTGGCGGCATACTCTTGGGCGAGATCGCCAACTACTAGTGAGTTGAGCGCTGGTGGTCGGCAGCTTTTCATCCGTGGCGCGGAACTGAGCCAATCTGGTGCAGCGCGTTCAAACACTGTCTACGGGGCCGCGCCGAGAAGCTCGAGAAGAACAAGATGTCGTATGCGTGTCTCACGCGTGTGGTGCGCGACGGCGGGTTCAAAGTAGCGATGATTGCGCGGATGAGCGCACTACCGTCACATTGTGAGTTCCGCAGCTTCTAGCCCCGGCTGGAAGAGAACCTCACCAGTTGCGCTTTCCCTAGTCACCACGGGCGTATTCGCGACATGCGGCATGAGTATATGGACGTTCTTACTCGCCGCCGTTCTCTCCCTCCCGAAACAGTTTCCCTTGGTCTACGTCGGCGGTACGTACCTACAAGTCTACTTTCGGCTGTTACTCATGACTGATAACGCCTGCAGTCGGACTGGCGACTCAGAATAAGGATAACGTACAAGCCACGAAAGACAAAAATAACAAAGGCCTCATCATCTTCTCCGATATCATCACAGTTATCATCTTCATCGCGACCTTCAGCGCGCTCTGGTGGATCAACCGTCAACTACGCCGAGTAAAACCTGCCGTGATGCTCGACCGGCGACGGGCGCGCCTTGCGGCGCTGCGGAACGAGAGTACCGATCCGGAGATGGGCATTGTAGAGGGCAGCAATGCGGTGACGTTGGAGTCCAGTGCGATGGACTTGAAGGTTCCAGAACCTGCACCGTTGGCTGATGACCGGAGACTGCACGTTGTGTAGCCCTTACGCGACTTGACATTTTTTCTTACTGTAACTGGCAAGGGGACAGCTATAAAATGCGTGTATTATATACGATACCCCCGGAAAGCTGTGTGGGACCACGACTCTCAAAGTCATTCGTCTCAGTCAAGAAGACAGAGAATTGCTCTGTGTCAGACGAATCGTGTATCTGGCGTGCGTACTCAAAGTCGGCTACGGACGTGCAAGCTACGATCTAGTTCCCCGTCACGCGTAATCTCTACGTGGGGCTGCAATTACCAAGCTACTGTAGACTGGATTCGACGGTGTCCACCCCGCAGACTCAGATTCTGAGCAATTGAAAGGCTTCCCCGTCTAGCTTCATGTGGGCGTTGAGGACACCGACTCGGACTGAAGCGAAGTGGCGCCCTTAGTGGAAAAATGGAAGCAGTCTCGGGAGGGGCAGTTCTACGCCGGGAGGTGCGGGTTACAGCGGACTTTATAGGGGAGGACGCGCTCACGTGATCCTATTTGTGAGGGTGTGCACAAGGACCGGACAGAGTCTCCTGTACTTACCTTGTACTCGTACCATACCCGTCGAGTCTCGAAGTACAGGGCGCTGCCCGCCTTGTGAGACTACTGTGACGCACGTGGTCGAAGGGACCCTTCACTCGGAAGAAGTCTGCGATCGACGTGTCGTCTCAAACTCACCATTTGCGCCTTTACCGCAGTGAAGCATGCAGTATATCCAAGTCAAGGCGATAATACGCGATAAGCCCGGCTATCGTAGTTGAGTGTTCCAATATTCATGACTGCTGAAGACGCGCCGTAGTCGAACGTGGACTCGTTAAAGGTACCGGTGACCAGCTTCTCACCCTGCTTCTCCTGCTTCTTGACGGGTTCCTGGCCAACTGAGAGTGCAACCAGAGATTCGGCGGACACACTTCCTTGTAGGATTGTCCATCGATGGAGGAGCGAGGGCCATCGATGGCGAACAAAGGAGTGGCGCCGCTTGCATAAAGGCGAGTGGGGCGGACGTCCGGCGGATATCCGCCTCTCTCTCTCCACCCACCATTCTCGGTTCAATCTCTAAACGCCTGCCCGCCATGTCGAACGTCTTCGTGCGTCGTATGGTACCCCCTGGAACGCGAGCTCGTGCTCATTCAATATCTAGTTCTCGATTAACATCGACAGCAAGCCTGCTGGGAAGATCGTGTTCAAGCTGTACGACGACGTTGTGCCCAAGACGGCCAAGAACTTCCGCGAGCTCGCGACGGGCGAGCACGGGTTCGGCTACAAGGGCTCGTCGTTCCACCGCGTGATCCCCGACTTCATGCTCCAGGGCGGCGACTTCACGCGCGGCGACGGCACCGGCGGCAAGTCCATCTACGGCGAAAAGTTCGCAGGTGCGTCCTGATTCTCGTCACGTGCACTTTACTGACCAGGCCTGGTAGATGAGAACTTCCAGCTGAAGCACACGAAGCCGGGTCTGCTCTCGATGGCCAACGCGGGCAAGAACACCAACGGCTCCCAGGTGCGTGACGTCACATCCTGGTCATCGCTCCGGCGGGCGCTCATCCCGCCCCCGGCAGTTCTTTATTACTACCGTCGTCACTAGCTGGCTCGACGGCGCGCACGTCGTCTTTGGCGAGGTCGTCGAGGGCATGGACGTCGTTAAGAAGATCGAGTCGCTCGGCAGCCGCTCCGGCTCGACCAAGTCCAAGATCACCATCGCTGACGCCGGCACCTGCTAGACGTACCCCCGTTTGCTGTTGTACCACTAGACCCTGAATGAAAAGCCCTCGTGATCCTTGATACCTCTGTGCCGTATCTCGTGGTCGGAAGCTGTTAAATTTGGGGCTGGCTTCATGCTCTCACCTCAAGTGTAAGACTATGCAAACTTCTCGATTCCCGGCTGTATCTGGGCAGGCCATCATACGTTGCTCGGCTTTGTTGTCTTCTGTGACTGCGCTCTTGGGAGAAGTTGGGACGCCGGAAAGAAAGTGCGAATCGCCGGAGGTTCGGGACCAGTTGATCTTGGCTCTTGCCATCTCCTGGCCGATCATGGACTCGCCGTTCCAGCATCTGCTCCCTAAGGCGCTGTCCCTGATCTTCCACTACGCAGCACAGTATTCTGTAGACAACATCCCTCTATCATCCGTCTGCTCGCATTGGCGTGCCTGCGCCCTCGCACATGCAGAATGGTGGGCCGATCTGAGGAGCAGTCCCGACCGCGTGACATCCCTCGCGCTCTTCGAGCTCTTCCTTGCGCGATCAGGAGACGCACCACTCGCCATCGATTTGGATACGGGGGACTCCCACTGCCTGTCTCTCCTCGAACCTCACGCGCACCGTATCAGAAAACTGGATTTCGTCCCTCGCGATCTTGCACTTCCCGCGTTTCTCCTCCCCGGGTCTAGCATGCCTCTACTGGAACTGTTGGCTGTCCACAATGCCGATTACGATACCGATCTGATTCATACGCCCTCGCTACAGCTCTCCGCACCGAAACTCCACACGATTATCTTAAAGGGCGTCGTTGTGCACGAGTGGAACAGCGTAGATCTTCCGGCGCTGCGTAAATTCTATTATTCGCCCTACATCGAAGACTATCCGCGCTCCGGGTACGGCGTGCCCGTGAGGAGGATACTCACATGCCTCCTCTCCAAGTGTCCTCAGATCTCTCACATACACATCAAAGCACGCTCCCTTCAGATGGAATTTGGAGGCGCAGTCGTGGTGCCGGGCACTGGATCTGGTCATCGCCTCGAAGTGCTGAAGCTCTGGCTGTGCTGCTCTGGCTGTGCGATGCGAACCTTGCGTCCATTCGCGTACGTACTTGCAAGACTCCGCATACTCGGGGTCGTGGCTACGAATCTGCCAAGGGGCGCGGCGAGGATAGGTCATGACGAGACCGACAGCCAGCGGAAGAAGCTTGTCGCGATGCTATTATTCGGTCATACATATCGTACATTGGAGATACTTCCGGACGAGGACGATTATGAGGAGGATGAGGGCGAGGGCGAGGATGAGTCCGAGAGCGAGAGCGAGAGCGAGGGCGAGGGCGATGGAGAGGGCGAGGAGAACAAGATGGAGGACCAGGAGCACGAGTGGACGCCGAGGCACGACGAAAGATCGTTCCATGTGCGCCTTTCGAACATCGACGATTCCCGCAACGTTATCTTGAAGGTGGCAGATCCCCACGCTCCCTTGAATTGGCCCTTGTGGTACTGGCGCCTCCTGCGGCTTGATCAGACGCTTTGGAAGATTGTTATCCCACTTGAGCTCTGGGACACCTTTGCCGCCCTCGCGAGGAAGCATACGTTCATGGACTCGGACACCATTAGGCTCTTCTTCGTCTTTGCGGACACCTGGGCTGATCTATTACCGAAGCGTCCTGTGCTACAGTGCGGCTCGGTTACTCAGGTCAATATCCGCGTACGTCGCTCGCTAGAGGATCCCCTATCGGCGTTCAACATGGTGTTCAGGATGCAGCCGATCCTGAACATCCTCAACTCTATGTCGTTTACTGCGCAAAGTGTTCAGCTCGTGCTTGCTCCTTCCAAGTATCCTGACATGGACGCGATGCTCGAGAAACGACTTCTCCTTGCGTTGAACAAGACAGGCGAGACGCAGTGGACGATGCCGCTGTGGAGAGTCTGATCATGATGGACCTAACAGGCGACCGTGGATGCCCGAGTCCGACTGCGACACTCTGAATCCACCTACCCACCTACCTCTGTACCGTCAGTCTTTAAATTGCGACAATGAGGCTCCTCTACGCCTCAACGGCAGCAGCAGTCACTGACCTCGAGCAGTAGGCTCTCCTCCCCGTTCATCCGCCCTCTCTCAATAGTCACACACTCCGTCTCCGTCTCCCGTTTTACTGTCTGCTATGAAGAACTTAATATTCCTTCCTTTCTGCATCTATACGAAACATCAAACGTCTTGTGCCCCATACTATGCCCGCAATATAGTACGCGCGCGTTGAATGTTCCGCCGCCCCACAGAAGAATGAATAGCTAGCGTCGCGTCAGGACTCGCGTAGGTTGGGTGCGGCGTTGTGACAGCGGTTTCATTTCCCTCACGATGATTATAGTTCCTTCTTCCATCCTGCGGAGTTGAATAAGCGCTTCGGGATCTTTTGCTCTTGCTCCGCGCGTATCAACCAGGTCCAACCTACCCCGATCACCCTGATCATGGACGCGCCATTCCAAACCCTAGCACCAGAACTGTTGTGCCATATCTTTCGACTTGCAGCTCCGCCGACAGACGCGAAGGTCGCCCTTTCTGCCGTTTGCTCGCATTGGCGCGCGTGCGCACTCGCCGACGCCAGCTGGTGGGCCGATATGAGGTGGACCAGCATGTCTCAACGCTTATTCGAGCTCGCCCTCGAACGATCCCGAAGCGCGCCTCTTTCTGTCTTTCTGTTACCACAGGAATCCAATTTACTGCAGCACCTCGATCCCCACGCCAAACGTATCAGGCGCCTGGCGTTCTTCTTCGACCCTATCAGCCCTCCCGCCTTTCTCCAACACGGGCTGGAACTTCCTGCTTTAGAATTTCTGAGCGTGAAGAACCGGCGTCAAGGGGGGTGCACCGGCAAAATCCGAAATACTGGGTGGGAGGGAGGGTCCCCCCGAGAAGGGGCTTATGGAAATTTTTATTTTGCCTCCGGACCGGTAATTTGCATCCGAATACGCTTTTTGAACCAAGAAAGTTTCGAGCGAGGCTGTTGAGATGTGCAGAGAGCTGGGAGAGGAACTTAGGAGTGCACGGGGAGAGTCAAAGATCAGAATTGTGTGGCCTGTCTACAAAAGCGTCGCATGATAAATCCTTCAATTCAACTCACAGATTCAAAGCCCTCGATGATTTCATCCATTCCTGACGTCCCAGGTAGAGTCCGGTGCCAACATTAAGTCTTTATAAACACGATGCCATCCTCCCGTCCTTTGTAGAAGGGACACGGTCTTGAAGTTCAATGACTAATTGGCTTGAGCAGCAGGGTCACGACATGACCAGAATATGACTCTGACTGACCCACATTGAAACTCGGTATGTCTGTGCTAGTGGTCTATACACTGAAAAGGACAGGTTTCAACCTGCGGAAGAGCGTACACGCCGCAAAGTGTCCAATTGTTTCGGGATGCTTCCGATTTGCCTCCGATTTGCTTCCGAAGGGTGGGAGGGAGGGGTCCCTCGAGCCCTTGTGAAATTTTTTGACCTTGTGTCAAGAATTTTCCTTCTGCACCCCCCTTGACCGGCGTAAAGGCGTCTCGGGGCCGTCCCTGCGCTTTCGCGCGCCGCGGCTCGAGACGCTGGATCTTTACGGGGTCGTCGTTCACCAGTGGAACGACATGGATATTCCGGCGCTCGGACACTTCAAATACGACCCACGTTGGACGATGAACCCTCCAGATGAAGGCGTACCTGTGCTTTTCATCCTCCATCGTCTATTATCCACGTTCCCTCAAATTAGGACCATCGACATGGGAGGACGTTGCGAAAACATCTTACCCAGCGAGTCCTCCGCGTATGGACAGTTGATGGAGCGACTGCGGCTCTCTCTGTGTTGTTCAGCCTGTGGAATCCGAATTCTGGCCTCTTTCCCGCGGACCGTGGAGCGACTCCGCGTTCTGCGCGTGAAGGTTGCGAACGGCCGGCGCTTTGACGGCGGGACACATCACGACGAGTCCGACGTACAGCAACGGAGCCTTGTCATGGCTCTCGCTTCAGGACATGCATACACAACGTTGCAGCTCGCTGACGAGAGCGACTATGGTCATACCCTATCAGCCACATTTACAACGGTCCATTGTTTTCGAAACATACATGTCACCCTCCCAGTCCGGTCTTTTCTCCTCAATTGGCCTGCAGAGTGGCTTTCGTTGCGACTTTCGGACACGTTACGGTCGATATCGTTGCCGCTCTCTTTATGGCCAGAATTTGCACTACTCACGCAGGGTCAACCACTCATGGCCCCGAGCGTGCGCATCTGCGTCCTAGCACGTTCGTGGAACGATCTCTCGCAGACAGTGGACGTCGCTCGTTGTGGTCTGCTCGACTGTCTTGAGCTCTGTGTCCCTGGCTCGCGCAAGGACGGAGCGTCGTCGTTCCGGATGCAGCCCATCCTGAATATCACTGGCGTCGTTGCGTATGTGTCGGAACGGGTCCAGCTGGTCCTTGAACGCTCAGATGATCCATTGGCGGATGCATCGCTCGAGGAACGGCTGCTCTCTGCGTTTCGCGCAAAGCGAGAGGCACCCTCAGGTTCGCAGCCGGAATGGACCATCGAGTGGAAAGAATGATGTTTCTGGCATGACACAGAACTAGCGATGATTGCATGTTTGTGTAAAAATTCATACACGTGTTTCCAGGCTGTACGATTCCTCAAAGCGTCACCTCGAAACAGCGAAGCTTGTGCCCTTCCTTCCAATCCTTAGTCTGACACGCCGTACCACAGTACTTCACGGTTTTACACCGGGAGCACCAAGACGTATGGTCCTCTTCCATGCAGACGGCGCACTCCTCCTGGCCGGGGATCCCCTCGATCAGCCAGTTGTAGGTATGGTTCATGAACCATCCCGGCGGCCCTTCGGGCGGTCCTTGCATGTTATCGATGCTCTGCAGCGTCCCCAACAGCCGCTGAGTCTCAATACGCTGTAACTCGTCGAGCCGCCCGAAATCCGCTGCCGAGATGAAAGCCGTCATCTTGGTGATAAGGGCCTGACGGATCGAGGCGTCGACGCTCGCTCTCTTGTCGTCGCCCAGCTCGGGATCGCACCATTGGAGAGTGGTGATAATAAGCGAAGAGATGTGTCCAGGCCCGCTTGGCCGAAGCCAATCGATGCCCTGAACGAACGCGTCGGCTATGATGTTGGGCAAACCCGCAGCGTGCGGCGAGCGTAGGAAACGACGGAAGTACGGGTCGCGCTTTGGGTCCTCGAGCAAGGATAGGATCTGGATCAAGGTCGAGAACGCCTTGCGCTGCGTCGTGCGCGAGAGCGTGCGAAGAACCCGTACGAGCCCAGGTAGCTCTTTAGCGGAGAACGTGATGTAGATGTAAGGCCGCATGGACGGTGGCAGCATCATAAATGCGTTCAGCTGCGTCTGAACCTCTTTGAATTCGTCGTCCGTAAAGTCCGTGTTGGCGGGCAGTGGGTTGTCAAGCCGCGCGTTATGCGCCAGCAGACTAACCAGGCCCACAGTTTCCTTTAGCGGCGGAAGTCGGATTGGATTCGACATATCGAGCTCGGGGGCGAGTGTCTGTTGTGCAAAGACGTAGATGAGGAATCGATGGGAAGAGGCAGGCCGAGATCCGCTAAAGTCCGATGAGCCAGGCAAGTAGCCATCAACGTCTCTTTCGTGATCATACTGTGGGATGCAAATGACAATTGCACCGAAGAGTCCCTTCTGCCTATTACGTTATGCAGAACCAGCCGCGGAAACAGCAATGAGCGCTGGCTTGCAGTCCGGGGTCGATATCTACTGTACTTCCCAAGTACCGCGGTTTTCCATCGAAGGATGACCAAAACGCTCTCCGCCCACGTGAATACTTTCAATGTGTAAGTGAAACTGACGAGGAGAGGAGGACCTCGGTGGACGCGGATGACTACAACCTCATGCGCTGCGCACTCGCCACCGTGACTGCGACCTTTGGAGGATGTTCTCTCGTCAAGTCATGACAGGGGTCTTGCGGGGTCGCTGCAAATCGTCATACGCCGCATCCCCAAACTCGGATTCCAAGCCATTCAGTTTCCCTCTCCTCGTGACCTTCCTAGCATAGCTTCGTTGTTTCAGCGTCAAGATCGTTGACATATCTCGTTCCCGACGGCTTTGTACTTGAAGGTTACTATCTGAGAGACCCTTTACGTGCGTAACGCTGCACCATGATAGTCGTGTTGCTGTCGTGACAGTTGGTACAGTATGTGGTAGGCAGTAGGCTTCGCACTCTCGCTGCCGCTTCGTCAGCTCGTCGTCTTCTCGGGACTGACTCAGCAGATTCTTATCCATATCGTAATTTACAGCAAGTCATCCATCCGCGTCATCAAGATCATAATCCTTGGGTTCGGGATCGTCGCGCAGTCACGACGGCCGTCGGCACCGCAAAGGCGGCCGGCTTCGCCTTGAAGTTCGACATCTAGCCTCTATATTTATCTTCATGGTTCTCACAAAGAAATTGAGGCTCAAAATCCACAGATCTCAGTATTCAGTGACGGTCCTTCTAGCCGTTTGAGCTTCGAGCTAGGACAAGGGTCTTTGTCCTGCCACCTGGGTAAGCGCCCTCCGCGGAGGATGCACACGCGTCGTTGTCGCTGTGCAACCGGAACCGGGAAGAAGCATAAAAGTGATGCGCACAAAAATTACGCCTCGTGTCTGGAGCGTGGTCTCTGGGAGTGATCCCACGACTGGTCGCTGTCGTCCTCTCCGTCCAGCTTCTCCTGCACAAAAATACCACAGACGATGAGCTGTACCTGATGACGGAGAAGGCGGCTGCGCCCTGGTGACTGGTTGCTGGGCTGCCGTCCTCGGCTGTGGAATTGACAGATGGCGCTTCCCATGGGGAGAACGCCGAGCGCCGAGCGGCGGATTATCCCGCTTACGTCGACAAGACCGATCTGAGCGCCCGTCCCCGCGATCCGTCAAATAGGACGGACCCGCCGCGCGCGCTTCGGTTTGCCCCTCCCCTCTCTCTCTCTCTTCCTCCCTCGCCGCATGTTGCATTCGCCCGACCTCGCCAGCACGCATGTACACCTCACAGAAGTCGTCGAGGGGCCTTGCACGATCTTCACCGACCGACTCGGCGACACCACATACTCCTTCTCCGTCGCGCCGCGCAGATGCAAATGGCGTCTCGCACGACGTATACGCCGTCATGGGCCCCTTACACGATCGCGCGCAGGGAGGACATATGCTCTCCGCGCCGGGGTCGATGCGACATCGCGGTAGTCCGCCCGGGATACACGGCGTGCCCACGCGCGAGCTCGACCTCGTCGCGTCGCTCGTGGACTTTCCCGGCAAGCGATTATGGCTGCGCGGGAGTGGGTGGATCCCGTTCTCCTCGTGGATCCCGGCCGTCTCGTTCAGTGCGAGTCGAGGACGGAAATTCAAGGCGTCGGACGACCAGGAGTACACGTGGCGACGGTGTCAGTCGACGCTCGAGTGGACAGTGCGTGTTTTCCCATTCGCTCCGCCGCGCGACGTTAACCGTGCCGCAGTTGTGCAGCGAGAGGAAATATTTCGTCGCGTCGTATTACAGCGACGCCGTGTCGCCTGAACGCTCAGCCGAGGGAACATTAACAATCTCGCCTTCTTTCCACCACCTCGCTTCCCGTGCGTCCTTTCCTCCTTCCCTCCTTTCGCTGACTCACCCGGGTAACGTAGAGATAATCACGTCCTTCATCATCGTCCGGTCCCTCGCAGAGCGTCGCTCACCATCCTTCTAACCCGCTCGAAAAAACCCGCATGCTACGACATACTGTTTGGCTTTTAGCCCCGTCGCGTATCAGCGCGCTCATTAATTAACTGTATTGTACGTCCTCTCCGCCGCGCCGCATATCGCTTTCCCGGCTGCCTGCCCCTCTCGCTCAATCTTTCGTCCTGCCCTGCACACATACACACCACGCGCACCGCTCGCACACACATTTCGTTGCATCATACACACATGACTCCCACCGCACATACTTACTTATCCTGTCTCCGAGCCCCCCCTCACCATTACATTTTGCATTTGCATGGTACATCGATCTCGCGTACTCTCGTCACTGTTTTCCCGCATGTATACTTATTGGATTTTGATCCCGCGACCGGCGAACAAATGAAATACGAATTCACCGTACGTGTGTAGGATTGCCAACGCGTTGGCAATTTGCCCCGAAGAGGAAAGACTCTGAGCCCCGGCGCTCGTATTTTCAGGGACCGGCGTTCATAACTTACTGTATGATCGTGATCAGGGCAAGCTTCAGAAATGTGGCGGCCGCGGACGATCCCGTGGCTTCCTTGTACGTACGCGAAGGATGATGATGAATGCCACCGCAGCTGGTTCCAAGACGCCCAGCGCGCGCGGCATTAAAGGAAGCGCTGGTGGTTCCTTAAGCCAAAGCCTCAGGCCTCGGGGAATGCATTATACACAATTCAGTATAGTACAGAACGTACGATTGAGGCATGAGATGCTGGCCACTATGTAGTAATAGCTCATCGTTGAACGTTGACTGGTTGACTCGTGAATTCGTCAGACAGCGATTGAAAACATAGCGTACTCCTAACTTACGCTCGTCACGGTGTAAGAAGCAAAACAACTCCAAGTGGCTGCGGGAGCTCGAAAGAGCAACTCTCCGTCTCCAGTGTCAGTCTTTGTGCGCTGGCATCTTACCTCATGTCTACACCACGAGACTTTGCACCTCATGCGCAGCGAGAGCACGAGTCTGATCCCTCGATGACTTCGTGACATAATGTAAGATCATGTTTGAGAGCCTCAGCCTGGTCGCTGCTTCTGCAGCTACCCACGATCATTTGCCTTCAACCTCTCGCTGTGCTCAATTTCGAAAGCCAAGATGCCGGCGGGGATCGGAGGTCCGGCGAACGTAATTGCCGTAGTTCTCCGCGTACCTAAGGCTCAGGCTATAGCTAGCAGGGAAGTGGATGTGGCGTTTTGCACTTGCACGAAACGATGACTGCGACAGAATGCTGGGACTAATATTAATGTGGTCATGATAAGGTCTCAATGAAGGTCTGAGCTCGCTGAGGACGTTTACGGCGAGTACTCCTTTCGCGCCTGGTATTTGTCTTCCGTAGTTTAACGACTGCGATAGAGCGGATAAGGCTCTCCATGGTGCAACTTCGACCTCGTCCACGCGACTCGTACAGAAGGCCGAGCTGGACGACAGCGCGACTGTTGACAGGCAAGGACTCGTGGACGGTCATGGATATGAAATGGGTCGAAGAACGGGGACTTGGGGCATGGTGACTGCCCACTTGAGAATAACGGGCGGGCTCACACAGCAAGGACGCACGAAGACGCGGGATTGGAGTAAATCATGTTGGCATAGCGCATACCCCATAAGCTAACCACCCTGCTACAAAGTTTTGGGCCACAGCACCACAGGACGGCGCTTAGAAGGTCGCGGGGCGGTGAGCGACGAAAGTGCTCTTGGTGGCAAAGTCGACGCGGTGCGGGAGCGGGAAGCGCAGCTTGGGCGTGATGAGCTGCTTGATGTACGGCCGGCGGATGTCCTCGCTCTTCTCGATCTCGACCACGCGGAGGATCTAATCGAGCGTCAGCACAGACAGACAGAGGGACTAGGAGGTGAAGACGCACGTGGATGGACCGGAAGCGGGCGCGGTGACGGGCGGCCATGTCCTGGTAGAGGGCCTTGACGGCGGCGGTGCGCGAGAGCTCGCGGAACTCCTTGTACATGTTGTGCGTTCCCGAGCGCGAGTCGTAGCGCAGCCATATGCCAAAGTTCTTGATCTTGAGCGGCTTCTTCTCAGAGATCTAGCTCGTCGTCAGCGGGCAGAACCGGACAGCCTGGACAGCACGGACCTCGTTGACCGAGACGATCTCGCCCGTGGTCTTCTTGACCTTGTTCAGCTTCCTACAAAACGCGAGTTCAGCGACCAGAACGGCAAAACGCAGACTTGGACGTCGGGCGCACCGCAAGAAATACCAGAAACGCGACTTTGCGACGACCTCGTTGGCCGCAAAGATACGCATACGGTACAGCTTGGGCGTCGGCTGCTGCTCGCTGGGCAGATGGCGCCCAATGACCTGGTACTCCTTGATGGCCATTCCGCGCGGAGGGGGAAAGGAAATTCTACACAGGGTAGACCGTCAGCAAGACAGCAAGACGCAACAGACGGCGCGCGAGCTCGACGACGCGGGCGACGGCGGCGACGCACTTTTGGGGGGTGGCGGGTTCGTGGACGAGAGGATTCGGAGCTATCCGGCTGATGCCGACTGTACAGTAAACACGCGGCCAAACACCCTTCCTCACGAAAATGCGCGCTGCACTGATATGTAGAACTCGGAATAAGCAGAACATACACTTACTCCCTCCGTCCTTGTCCCAGTCTCCAGATGTTTTGTGTCCATGCACGAGTTTTTCGCGGGTGAAGCAGGTTCTTCAGACCTTGTCGACGTGACTAGCCTTACCCCGAAGCTCGGGGGTTTCTCGCAGTCTCAGGCCGGATGATGTATAGTTCGAGTGTCACTGTATACCTGCTTTCAAGTTAGGGGAAGAACGCGCCGGCCACAGTTGCTTCCGGCAGACGCCCATCCTTTTCCGCAACCGTCCTCATCTGCACGCGAACTGCACCTCGACGCCAACTTTACCTGGGGCACACTCACACTGCAGCCTTTACGTAGACCTGCCACCTTGCAACCCGTGGACTGTCCTTGCATCCTCGGTTCTCAGACTTGCTGCTCATTCCCAAGCTACTCTTCGCGTGACCACTCGCATCGTCCTCAGAACAGGTAGAAAATCTCACAGACTTAATCCCTCCGCCTCTGTCTCAACCTCCATATGTAGCCATGCAGAACTTTGTCGCGGATGCTTCAGAACTTGTCGCCATGACTGGGCTCACTGCGGAATCATATTGGACGATATAGCTTAGGATAGTGAGCGTACTCCAACCTGTCATACACTAGACAATTGGCCGATCCCACATACAGGGCAGGTTGAGATAGGACTTAAAGCCGTCTCGGGACAGAATAGGATGCCCGAGCTATTCTGAGCTATCCCGCCTTACATTAATTATTGCCAACCTTTCTTGAGATTCAGATCGGCCAAAAATGCTGGATCATCAGATTGCAGACAGGTTGAAACAGTCGATCCATTTTGCTATCTTACAATGGATCATTCGACTCACTTTAACGAGGGTCAAAACACGGCAGTGCGTATTCAGAGTCCGCAAACGCTCCTTGTCCCTTTACTTTTTACTCCCGTTGCTCCCCACGCCGTGTCTCCTGCTCGCAGCTCTCTCCCACGCGCGCGACTCGCCTGACGCCCCTGCGGAGCAAGTCTCGGACACCTGCAAGTTTCCTTACGACCCTGTACGCCCCAGCGCCGCACCGTATGCCGAACTGACGCGTCGTCAGTACGTCCTATACACGATATGGGCTCGTTATGCTTTGGCTGATAAGTACGCTGGACACCGCACGGGTTTCCTGGTACGCTTTACATGCTCACCGTGGAACTCGACTTTGACGCTAGCGACCATCACCCGCATAGACTGCTTTCAAGTTGAGGGAACAACGCGCCCGCCGTTGCTTCCGGCAGACGCCCATCATTTGCCGCAATCGTCATCATGCAGACTGCACGCGAACTGCACCTCGACGCAGACTTTCTCTGGGGTGTGTGTGTGCGCGCCAGACTCGCAATGCAGCTTCCACGTAGCCCTGCCAGCCCGTACCCGTGGGCTGTTCCTGTGTGCTCGGGTCTCAGACTTGCTGCCTATTCCCGAGTTCCCGTCGCATCTTCGACGCCAGGGCTTGTGAATGATGCTCTCGGCGCTAGTTCAGGCGACCCTACGGCTACCATACTCTTATCTGGCCGTGCCTCTTACGGGTCAAACTACCTCAGCGCTGACGATGTTACAGCGGCGACGGAGTAATACATCCTACCTTGGTCATAGCATCGCGTGTTCACTCTCCGTGCCGTTATACAACCGCTTCCCTGGACCCCACTCCGTACGGTATCAACCCTCGGTCTCCCTCCCCACCTTCAAGTCCTGCCTTCGTGTTCTTCGAGTTACTGCTCTGACGCGAGCTACGCAGAGCAGAACCTTGACAACACACGGTCGCGCAGTGCCGAAGCCCTGTAACGTGCAGATAAACTGGGCAGACAGCCTATTGCCCACGTCGAGGGTCCTCGTACAACGGCAGCATCTCCGAGTGCGGTTCATCACCCTGCACGGCCGCCTGTCGTAGATGGTCTAACAGCGTGTGCACTGTAAAGCCTGCGTCGCGCATCGCCGCGTACAGCTCGGGTAAAGCGGCATCGACGCTTGTGTTCGCTCTGGGAGGGGAGATGGCGCTGGGTGTCTGCGTGTAGTCCGAGGATGACGCCTTGTCGGACGCCGGCGGGAACAGCTTTGCCAGCTTTGCCTCTCGCATCGTATCGTTCGCTTGCGGCGCAGGAGCGCTCAGTACGGCGCCCTGTCTGTTCGGCATGGGATCGGGCGCTGTGTCGTGCTGGGGTGCTGATGATGAATCTTCTTATATACCGCGCTGGCAGGCTGCTCAATACAAAAGCGCCAAGGGGCGGCCCCACAAGCGGAGCGTACAAATGCACGAACTACTAAGTGGGAAAGGGGGAGAGTGTTCGGGTATGAGGCAGAGACCGATTGATACTATCACAGGGTCACGGGGGATGGGGACATAATATAGGAGAACAAGGGGTTGTGCAGGTGGGACATGCGGAGGGGAATACTGGTGGTTGTACGACTGTTGAGGGACATGTAATAAATAAAATACGAGAGACCATAATGGAAAGGAGAGCATAAGGCATAGAGCCTCCGCACGCCACTAGAACGGCGCCAGAGGATGTCAGTCGGCGGGTAGGTCGGAGGGAGGCGGGCAAGAGGATCATGCGCGACGGACGGCGCGCCGCTAGGCGCGCCGTTTGGCGAGTTCTACTCGACATCGACGGTGGTGGGTCGCCCAAACGCACCACTGCGACGGAGGAACTTCGCCGTGGCTACTATGCCCTCACGCGTTCCCAACAAATCCGCAACGGACAGGAGGGGAGAAGCGTCGCGGAGGACATTGCGATACGGTTCGTACTCCGGGCACTCCGTGAGGATGTGCTCCCTCGTCTGGATGGCAGCCCCGCATGCGCATCCGAGACCACGGTCTGGCTTGTTTATAGCCCGGTAGTACTCCCCGGTAAAAGCGTGACCGCTGCGACACTGCGACAGAGTCGACAGCGTCCGCTTGTCTAACGCCCGCAGGTGCGGAGTGGGCTGCAGCGAAGGTGGAAACCGGTTCGCTGGAGAGTACGAATTGCGTCGTAGCTCCGCTCGCCACTGCTCACGCAGCCTGTCGCGTAGCCGCTGCTTGACGTCGCGCTTGGCGCGTGTCACGGTAATCGAGTGCGGCAGGGAGGGGGCCCGCCGCGTCCCTCCCTTCGCAAGCACGTCTGATGCCTCTTGGCCCGCCACATCCTCGTGTCCCGGGACCCAGGCGACAGTGATCCTATGGCGGTCGTCCTGGGTCAGGAACAACTCGACTTGACGCAGGAATCCTGCAGAGTAGACCTGCCCGGCGGCAGCGCGGCGTGCGGAGATCTGGGTAATAGCGGACGAGTTATCAGCAAATAGAAAAATATGGGCGGGAACGGGGAGGGAAGAAGAAAACGGAACCACTGCTCTGAGCGCCATCTCCAGACCTCGCATCTCCCCATCATAGACCTCTGCCTGGTCACCCAAGCCGATCTCCTGCCCTGCTACTTGGCGGCGCTGGTGAAAGACCGCGTAGCCTGCTCCTGCTTTGCCGTCTAAGAGGGAACCGTCAGTATACACTATGACATTCCGCGCATCCTGTCGCAGACGCTTCACACGTGCAACATGTGCCGCGGCAGCTGTCGGCTTATCCACGCCAGCGCGGTGTGGCTCAACGACAAGGCGACCCGTCCACCGCGGGTCACCAAGGATGTCGTCCCATGGCGCAGTCAAGAACGGCGCGATGCGCTCTCCATCCGCCGGATAAAGCGCTGACAGACGTTGAAGCCTCGTCGGCTTCCCGGTCCTTGGAACTGGACGAACTGGGAAGGGTGGCGGGCTGTCGCATGGTGTGCCGTGTGTCCAATCCGCGCCGAGCCGTTGCAGCAGCGGGTGTCGTAGCTCAAGCCGCGCTAAGCGTATAGCAGCTGTCTCCCGGCGAGCGCGCAGCTTGAAGTCCATCGGCGCCATTGACGCCTCCAGGTGGAGGAACTCGGTCGGCGTAGTCTTGAAGACACCGAGTATGTGCCTGCATGACTGTCTAACCACGACATCTAAGCGGTTGGTGAGTGCCTTCTGGTGCTCGCCCGTGAACCACACTAGCGACCCAAACGATAGGATGGGGAGGACACATGCGCCGTGTATCTGGCGCAGATGGAGCGGCCGCAGGCCGCTCGCCGTGTTCCCGAGCATCTTCAGCGCCGCGACCACATTTGCGCCTCGCTCCGCCATACGCTTCACATGCGCAGCGAAACGAAGCTGCGGATCCCATATGATTCCCAACCAGCGGTAGGTCTGCGCGGGTTCGAGCACCTGTACACCGCCCTTGTTGTCTGGAACGCGCAGCGACGGGCGCCGCATCGTCTTGACGCGCTGGCGCCCGACCTTCCGAAGAGCACAAGTGAAGTGTGCAAAGTCACGCTTGTCGTCATCAAGGATGACGCCTCGTGCTGGGGTGCGTAGTACGGGTTGGTAGTTGGCTCTGGGTCCAGGTCGGCGCTGCGTCGTCGTCGTCGTCGTCGAATAAGGATGAAGGCCAGCGCTGCAGCAATAGCAACAAGCACCACTGCTACTACGGCACCGGCAGTAATACCAGTGGATGGCCCTGGCCGACGCCGTGCTGCACAAAGATAAGCTCAGGGAGCAAGGGAGATGCATATGCAACTCGCCTGACAGTGATGGATGCGCAGTACTAGTGGGCGATGAGGGGACCGAGGACGATGTTGGGGACCCCGAGCTGCTGTCGCTCGTGGGAGAGGTACTGATGACGCCTGTGGATGACCCTGCTGAACAAAGATGAGCCTAGGTACCGAGGAAGGTGCATGCGCAGCTCGCCTGATGGATGGGCAGTGGGCGACGAGGGGACGGTCTTCGAGACTAAGGACGACGAGGACGACGTTGAGGACGTTGAGCTGCTGTCACCTGGGGAAGAAGTATTAGTGCTGCCACCTGCCAGTGCGCCGCTCGTCAGCTCATACTACTACTACTACTACTACCATCCCCTATGCAGCGTCACTCAATCTCACCTGATGCTACCAACAGCTGGGCAGTCGCCCGCTGGACAAAGAACGAGATCTGGACTGGCTCGGGCGGAAGGAAACGGAAAGTGTAGCTTTGCGTCTGGTCTAACCAGGAGGTGTTGTATGACCAGGAAGCACAGGTCCCGCTTGCGCCCCTTGTCCAGACTCCAGGGATCTGGTGGTCGGCGACGAAGAGCTTCGGCTGTTCGACCGGCACAGCCGTTTTGCCGTTCGGTATAGCGGCTGTGTCGTCTTGTGCGAAGGCGACACCGCTGATGCTGAACGCGGCATGCGTACCTTGAGTGGGGATGGCGACGAAGGTGTACGACACCGCCGAGATGAACTCGTACGTCCCAGAAAGTGTCGACTTTGCTGCCAGGCAGTCGCTCGCCACGGAATCCAGCGTGCCTGCTGCCAAGATGGTGTCGGGTTCGGGATCCCAGGCAGTCGAAAGCAGATAGGCAGAGCTACTGCTCATGACAGTGCCGAGAAGGGATGAAAGTTACGGTCACGGTGGTGCAAAGGGGAACGGGGGAAAGGACGGCTGAGGACTTGTGTATTACTACAGGAACAATGTTGGTTATACTGCAAGGCGTTAAGCCTTGTTTTCCTGAGATGTTCGTTGTGCACAAGTTGTGCACGGACAGTCATGATTCATCAACATCCGAGTCGCAGCAACGGTCAGGACAAACCGTAGAAGGGACTCTCGAAGTATCTGGGACCAATTTGACAATCTGAGTGTTGGTAAAAAAACCCTGCAACATGCTAGCAAACACTGATATTGAGACTATTAATACATGCGCGTGAACCCTCCAATTCGGATCGGCGAGCCCCACTGCCAACCCTTAGGGCTCAGGCGCTGCAACCGTCAACGCTAGAGCTGCGCACGGTCCAAGGGCTGTATATGCGTAACAGTGCTGCGCATCGGGGCTAGGCTACCGAGTCCGTTTGCTGCCACAGTAGGTCATCGTCGAGATACACAGATGAGACGTGCGAGTGTACCCATGCCCAAAATTCCGCGCCCAAATGCTCCCTCTCAACGTTCGTCAACACAAGGCGTGGGATCTTCGGCAGTGCTGACCCATCCTCCAGCGTGAGGCGCCGGACCAGCCCCTCGGTATATTGAAAGCATTGCTTCATTTCCTCGTGCTGGTCTTGCCCATAGTAATGTCCTATTATGATGCGCAAAACGTGGAGCCCCGGAACACAAAGCCGGCCGTTGTCATTGCCGTGCCAATCGCAGTCCCACAAGGGGGCGTGCACGGTAATAGAGTGAAGCGCCGGCATACGAAAAACCTCGACTAGCTGTTTTGGTAAATCTCTCGCCTCCAAGACGATGGAAGCGAGGCTATCAAGGTATGTAGCAAGATCGGTAAGGTCCAGATTTTGCTGCGGGAAGTATGGCGTGTATACGGCACCGTTGTCGAGTCTCAAAGCGCCGCGGTCGAAATGCCAGAGTCCGGCAGCCGACGCGACGCTGTGCATGTGGTCAAAGACTGGAGTCCACCACCGCGCAACGCGGCTTTCGAGGAGGACGTGCTTGAGCGGATGTCCATGGCACAGCGCGAGAAAATCTGGTATGGTGCGGCCTCCACTCTGGGATCGAAGCGTGAGATCCACGAGGGAACGGGGGATGCGGGTATTGGGCATGTTCTGGACGATTGCGTCTGTGCTGAAGAAGAGCTTGAGGACCTCCAAGGACGGAAATAGTTCAAAGAGCGTGCGAGCTTCTGTATCTGCAGCGTCTTTCGCCGTCATGTGGCCAGAGAAGTAGGTTACGTGGTCGAACTGCGCGCCGCTCAGGCTGAATGTCGGAAGAACAAACGTAGAGGGTAGTTGCAGTCTCCGAAGGCGCGGCGCCCAGGCAGGCGACGGTAAAACTGTGTGTGGACTGGCATACGCGGACGGAGGGTCTTTGATTTTCAGCACTTCCAACAGAGGAGCCGGCTGCTCGAAGATCCACGCCGTAAATTGAGCCGGGTTGAGAGTGAGAGTGCGCATGCGCGGGATGTGCGGTGCAATTTGGTCTGTGAGATCCTTGGTCCAGGCGTAAATGACAACATCCAGCGTCGCGCGACCTGACCGTTCGAACACAAGTGCGAGTGCATCTGGTGTCTCTTCGTACAGCTCAATCTGAGCCCACAAGGAAGGCTGCCCCAAGACGACAGAGCGGATGTATCGCGAGATGCCCGTGAGCTTTGCGCGCTCCGCGGGGTCCAGCCAGCTGAAGCACTGTGCGAGAAGTTCGACTGGTAGTCTGCAGATGGGACCGCATGCCTTGCGGTTCCATGTTTCGACAACGTCGTCCATTGCCTTGTGCGTGACAGAGGCGATTTCGTGCATGACCGCGTCGACTATGCACGTATCTCTGGATATGGTGGTAAGTTCCCGCTCGGCGGCTCGCGGTAGAATGGCACCAGGTAGCGCGCACCGTGTGTCTTGTACGGACTCTGAGAGTACGTTTGTGATGTGAACGTACAGCGCATCGCGCTGTTGGTTGGACAAGGTCATGGTCTAAAGCCAGGAAACGGAAAAAGCCGTTTGACCGTGCGCGTTACATTACGGACTGATATTGTATCACAGTGGTCTAACGGGAGCGATTGAGATGACGCGCTGCGCTCCGTTCATCCAGCACCGATTGCGCTGTCTCCGAATCACCGATCATCATGCACGCGTTCTCGTGTACGTCGTCCTTTCTTCGTTATCGTCTTCAACTCGAATCACAGGTCCAATGAGCATTCCTCATCCCTATTGCGACTTCCTGTCCATCAATCTCACCCGCATTCATTCGTGCTTGATGCATTCAGGAGGACCTACAGTTTGTGGCCCACATCCAAGCCGACGCTGCGTAGAAGTTCCAATGGCCCTTACAGCCCGACGGGCTCGACGCGTGCATACAAGCTTAAGGCGAGGGTGCATCTAGTACAAAAGGGACGCTTTCACGCAACTTTCACGGAGGCTCTAGACTATCTCGCTACATTATCTCGCTCCCACAGCTCGCTTCGAAGCAAATAACCCGCTGTATGCTGCCCACGTCCTGTCGGCGGACTTGTCACGGACTCTGTGAGCAGCCGATCATTACACGGCTGAGAAGGCAGCCGAACTTCAACCTGCTGTACTGAGGTTTCAACTAGCGAGCCCACTCTTGAACACGTGGGCCGTGATGCTGCAGATGCGAGGTACCTCACCGCTGCGTGCTTCACATTGCGGTTGTCTATGTCCGAAATCTTTCGACGTACCTGCCCGCACAGTATTTTGACTGGGAAGGCCTCTTCTTCCTATTGAAAAGAGCGTGACCGTGGCCTACCATTAGATAGTAGTATATAGGATAGGATACGCACTTGAGAAAAGACGGGAGACAACAAAAAGTGTGCGCTAACAGTCGCGAAAGGGCCTCGGGGGGAGATTTGGCACTACCGAGAGTCGGAAGTGGGGTACTAACTCTTGGAGGTCGGATTTGAAGTGCCTTGGCGCCGGAAGATTGATGCTGCATCGAGACAGTCAAGCGGGCACCCAAGACGGAAGTGGAAGCAAAAATAAGCGTCCGTTCGGAATGAGGTCGGAATCAAACCGGGAGCCGGCATCGCACCTTGTCCTCTTCCCGCCTCGACCCACCCACGCTCGCCCAGCAACTACCAGCCATGGTCCGCACGACTCTCGCCGTCTCCCTCTCCGCGCTCGTGGCGTCTGTGTACGCGTTCGACATTGTGCAGCCCGGTCCCGATGCTTGGTGGGGTACGTCGTCCAGCGCCCAAACTTTCCCATTAGGGGACGACTCGCTCAGTGACACTTGGTTGCAGTCGCTGGAACGGAGAACCTCCTTGTATGGAACTGTCACGACTCGGCCGTTCTCCCTCTCTACACCGTTTTGTACGTCCGGCCCCTTTTCGTCGCCGTCCGCTGACGCTGACGCTGGGCTCGTAAAGCGCGCTGAACCCGGACATCACTGTGCTGACGGACAAGACGCCGCTCATCGCAAACCTCGACAACACCCAGTGCTCACATACTATCACTGCCGGCGAGGCCGCGCCCCTCAAGCCCGCTACGGGGTACACGCTCCAATTCGTCGACCCGCTCAACTCGTCCCATGTGCGTTTCTGCTTTCGTCTTGCATGCTCTCTTCCTCTTTTTTCGTCGCTGGGCTCGGCCTCGGTCGTCCGCGTGGTATGGCTTGGTCACGCGGCCCCGTCGCTCGCGGCCGAGAAGACCAGCCGGCTCCTGTCATCCCCCCTCCCTCTCTTCAACCACGCCGCTCTCTCGACACCCCATTTACAGTCACTCCATGCACGACCTCGTTCGCCAGTCGGCCGTGGCTTCGCGCCATCTTGTCCCGTCTTGCGTTTCGTTTCCTCGTGCATTCCCCCTATTTATAGCGGTCATTCCCCACAAGCGCCGTTGTCGCGACGTGCTGTGCTACGCTCCATTCTAGGCCGTGCACGGCGCTGTCATTCCTCCTTTCCTTGTCCGTCGTTTCCTCGTCCTCGTGCAGTCGCTGTCATCCGCCTTCCCTTGTCGCTGACGCTCCGTAGGTCTTCGGCACCTCTCAAACGTTCGAAGTCAAAGCCGCCAACAGCCCGTACAGCACGGTCACCAAGACCGCCGCGCCCGCCGGCCAGGCGACGCCCGTCGGCGGCGCAACGGGAACCAGTAGCGGCGCTGCGGGTGCGACGCAGACTTCTAACGCTGCCGTTGCGAATGGAGCTGGCGTCGTTGCGGCGTTTGGAGCTGTTGCGATGGGGTTGGTCGCGTTGTTCTGAACGCAAGAGACGCTTAGCATCATGGACATCATTCTCTCTCTGACTCTGTCTCGCGTGTCGGTGTACGGTCACGTCCTCGTTGTTTGCTACCTCCTACCCCCTCGCGCTCGCCCAAAGTATTCCGTACACCTCGTCACTCGTTCCATTCGTAATGTCATGCACGTGCTGCACACCTGCAAGTCGCGTACGTCAAATTCGGAAGATGCCACTGCCTTGTGACCGTCAGGCTTGTCCACTGTCAGCGGTGCAGCCATACCTCGTTCCCAGCACTGTAACGGCTTTCACCGTTTCTTGGCTTCTGACCATGACCTTGTCCGCGCAACGAAGGATCTCATAGCTCAGCTCAGATTGCACAGCACATATCGCCCTGCGCACTCTTACTCTCATACTGGCTTGGATCTTCGCCGTGCTGGAAGTGCTCAGAATCAAAGGCCGTACGTCCGCCTATAAGTATCAGTGCACACACGGTATCGCCATCGTCTACCTGGGCACCGCGGCTTCGAATACTGGAATTAGTACTTACCTCTACGATAGTTCTTTCTGGCACTCAGCGCTCATCCTACTAGTACTTCTCTAGCCACATGAGCGTGACGGCGAGCGCGCGACGGACTCTTTGAATTCTTTCCCGTCCTTGGAGATCGTCAAGCACAGTCGCAATCGTGCAGATATTCTCCGGATCCCAGGGTGCAGGTGCTGGGGGAGGCCTTCGCGAGCCGCAGAACTATCGGCTCGCCCTCAGGTTCTGACGACAAGACGTTCCTACAAAGGGGCCTATGATAATTATAAGGTGTGTACTCTCGAGCTGTCGGGCGCCGCGGTCCAGGTTCGGATGGGCCCTTCCCAGCAGGCCCTAGAGAGCGCACGACGGGATGCAGAAATTCTTCATTACGAAATGCGTATGATGATCGGAATTCGGGACCGAGACAGCGGAGCTATAGCTCGTTGACGATGGAGGAAACGCACCCTGACGGCTTTCCTGGCTTCAGACCATGACCTTGTCCAACCAACAGCGCGATGCACTCTACTCTTACGTCGCGAACATACTCTCAGAGTCCATACAGGACACACAGTGCGCTGGCCGCTCTTGCACGCGAGCCGGACTTACCCCAATATTCAGAGATCCGAGCATAGTCGACGCGGTCATGCACGAGATCGCCTCTGTCACGCACAAGGCAATGGACGACGTTGTCGAAACATGGAACCGCAAGGCATGCGGTCACATCTGCAGACTACCAGTCGAACTTCTTGCTCAGTGCTTCAGCTGGCTGGATCCCGCGGAGCGCGCAAAGCTCACGGGCATCTCGCGATACATCCGCTCTGTCGTCTTGGGGCAGCCTTCTCTGTGGGCTCAGATTCGGCTATACGAAGAGACACCAGATGCACTCGCACTTGTGTTCGAACGGTCAGGTCGCGCGACGCTAGATGTCGTTATTTTCGCCTGGACCAAGGATCTCACAGATCAGATTGCACCGCACATCCCGCGCATGCGCACTCTCACTCTCAACCCGGCTCAATTTACGGAGTGGATCTTCGAGCAGCCGGCGCCCCTGTTGGAATGTGCTGAAAATCGAAGCCCCTACGTCCGCGTATGTCAGTCCACACACGGTATTGCCATCATCTACTTGGGCGCCGCGGCTTCGGAGACTGCAACTCCCCTCTACGTTCGTTCTTCCGACGTTCAGCGGGCCGTTCTATCACATAACGTACTTCTCTGGTCACATGACGGCGAGAGATGCTGCAGATACGGACGCTCGCACGCTCTTTGAACTACTTCCGTCCTTGGAGGTCCTCAAGCTCTTCTTCAGCACAGACACAATCGTCCAGAACATGCCCAATACCCGCATCCCCCGTTCCCTCGTGGATCTCACGCTTCGATCCCAGAGTGGAGGCCGAACCGTACCAGATTTTCTCGCGCTGTGCCATGGACATCCGCTCAAGCACGTCCTCCTCGAAAGCCGCGTTGCGCGGTGGTGGACTCCAGTCTTTGACCACATGCACAGCGTCGCGTCGGCTGCCGAACTCTGGCATTTCGACCGCGGCACTTTGAGACTCGACAACGGTGCCGTATACACGCCATACTTCCCCCAGCAAAATCTGAACCTTACCGATCTTGCCACAAACCTTGATAGCCTCGCTTCCATCGTCTTGGAGGCGAGAGATCTACCAAAACAGCTAGTCGAGGTTTTTCGTATGCCGGCGCTTCGCTCTATTACCGTGCACGCCCCCTTCTGGGACTGCGATTGGAACGACAATGACAACGGCCGGCTCTGTGTTCCGGGGCTCCACGTTCTGCGCATCATAATAGGACATTACTATGGGCAAGACCAGCACGAGGAAATGAAGCAATGCTTTCAATATACCGAGGGGCTGGTCCGGCGCCTCACGCTGGAGGATGGGTCTGCATTGCTCAAAATTCCACGCTTTGTACTGTCGAATGTTGAGAGCGAGCATTTGGGCGCAGAGTGTTGGTCATGGATTTATTCGCGTGTCTCATCTGTGTATCTCGACGACGAGTTATTGTGGCACCAAGCGGACTCGGTAGCGTAGCCCCGATGCACAGCACTCTTACGCATATACACTTTTCCGAGTCAGCAGCGTGAATA